>BDUI01000581.1:62614-80906 GCA_002335545.1 Apodemus speciosus | reverse complement strand
CCCTGGCTGTCCTGGAACTCACTCTGTAGACCAGGCTGGCCTCGAACTCAGAAATCCACCTGCCTCTGCCTCCCAGAGTGCTAGGATTACAGGCGGTGGTGGCGCACGCCTGGTACAGAATTATTAACCATTGAAAATAAAGAGATATACCTTCATAGAGTGTAAAAAAGGTTACCCCAACATACTTTCCAGGTAAAAAAAAATTTACCCCAACACTTTTCCATGGAATGGTACTGTCCAAAGTGGGCTGGATCCACCTATTAACAGTCTAGACAGTCCTTCTTAGACAGGTTCACACTCCAGTGTTACCTGGGTATCCATTCTCGGGGCTCCAGGTTGTATCAAAAAAAGCTAACTACAGTTGGTGGCAAACATTTTTATCCACTGAGACATCTCACCACCCCAATTCCACAGACACTTTTAATTAATTAATTTATTTACTTTATATCCCAATTGCAGCTTCCTATTTCTCCTCTCCTCCAAGTCCTTCCCCAAAAAGTTTTTAATAATTAATTTTATTTTATGTGCATTGTGTGAGGGTGTCAGATCCCCCTGGAACTGGTGTTACAGACAGATGTGAGCTGCCATTTGGGTGCTGGAAGTTGAACCTGGGTCCTCTAGAAGAGCAGTCATTGCACTTAGCCACTGAGCCCTCTCTCTAGTATCTCCGTAGACATTTCTGATGCATAGTTTTTGTGTATGTGCATATATGTACACACATGATGAGAACTGAACATAGACAAAACTTGCTAGACAATCTGACCACTGAGCTGCACCTTCAGTCTTCTGTTTTGTTTTCATTGTTGTTTGTTTGGTTTGGTTTTGAGACAGGTCTCCCTGTGTAAGTCCAGTATTGCCTTGAACTTTTGATTCTTGTCTCTGCTTCTTGAATTGCTGGTATTTACAGGTATGTGTGCCACCAGTGTCTTGTTGCATTTGTGAGACTCCTTTGAAGGGTGCTGGAGAAGTGGTTGAGTGGTTGAGAGCACTGTTTGCTCTTCTGGAGAACCCAGGTTCCCAGCATCCACGTGGTGGCTCACAACGGTCTATAATTCTAGTCTTAGGGAGTCGAACATCATCTGGCCTCCATGGGCATCAGGCAAGCATGCAGGCAAAACACCATACACATAAAAGTTAGAAAAAACTTTTCTAACTTTTCTCTCGGGGGACTGGGGGGTCATTCAGTGGGTACGGCGCTTGCTGATTAAGCTTGAGTTCAGATCCTGTATCACCAATGTAGAAGCTGTGTGGCAGCATATGTCTGTAAGTAACCCTAGCACTGGTTATCTTGGGGCTAGATGAGTCCCCAGAAATTGCTGGCCAGCCAGTCTAGTCATACTAGTATGCCTCAGGTTCAGTGAGAGCCTGTCTTAATAAAGTGGAGAGTGAAAGAAGACATCCAGCATTGACCTCTGGCCCAAACATATACAGGTGCATACATGAACATTTACACCCGTACACACAGAGAATCTTACTGTATGTGAGAATCATCTCATAAACAGCAATGCCTCTCACATGTTGGTACTATTAAGTCAGATTACTATTTCTCTATAGTGTCTCTGAGTCAGAAATCAACCTCCCAGAGAAAGAAACTTCTGCATCTTTGTTTTGGGTCTTCTCTTTTGCAGCTGGATACAGAGTACAGGAAAAAATGGGATGCCCTTGTGATCAAGCTAGAGGTGATTGAGAGAGATGCTGTCAGTGGTTCTGAGGTTCTTCATTGGGTAACCCATTTTCCTGTGAGTATTTTTACTTTAGTTTTATTCCTGTCAAGTCTGTGATGCAGACCACTAATGTTGCCTTTAACATTTAAAATTACTCCCTTTTTTAGTATCCCATGTACTCTCGGGATTATGTTTATGTTCGGCGGTATAGCGTGGATCAGGAAAACAATGTGATGGTCTTGGTGTCACGGTATGTATAACTGCTGGAGTATTTGTTAGGCTCCACTAGCAGCTATGCCTCACCCATTTGTGCCCTGGCTCTTGCCCTCATGAGTGCTCTGCAGACTTCTAGCAGCCAGTGCCCACCCACCCCTACTCAGGGAACTGGCTGTGAACGCCAGGGAGACTTTGCAGGGTGGGAGTGGATATTAAGGGTAGAACCTAGAACCTTACTAATGCTAAGCAAGCATAGTACTGCTGAGTTACTGCCCTAAACACGAGATTCTCAACCTTTCTAATGCTGTAACCCTTTAATACTGTTCCTCAGGTTGTGGTGACCCTTAACCATAAAAATATTTTTGTTGCTACTTCTTAACTGTAATTTTGCTACTGTTAACAATTGTCATGTAAATATCTGTGTTTTGTAGTGCTTAGCTGACCCCTGTGAAAGGATCAGTTGACTCCTTCCCATTCCAAAAGGGGTTGAGACCATAGCCCTAAATTTAAGTTTTAAAAATGTTTTGAATTTCTTAATATAGGTAGAACTAGAAATACAGCTTGTGAGCCATATAGTACAATATCAAAGGAACTTTCATATTTCATGAATACAACCTGGATTGTATTCATTCATTTTATTAACTGTTTGGTTTTGTTGAGACAGGGTTCTACAGTTGTGCCTACTCCCCACCCCTGCTTATCCTCACTCACCATTGATTAGTGCCAGGATAGTCATTCCCCCTCTCTCCTTACAGTGCGGTGGAGCACCCCAGTGTGCCAGAGTCTCCAGAGTTTGTGAGGGTCAGATCTTATGAGTCCCAAATGGTTATTCGTCCTCACAAGTCATTTGATGAGGTAAGTTTTACCTCATGAGAGATGAGTGTTGAAGCTTTGAGATTTTTTCAAGGAATGCCTTTGTCTGAGCTGTGAGAGGTGGTTTGCCAGAATGTATACATTAGAGTCGGTTGGAACTTGTAAGGTGTGGGCCCCGGTCTTGCTTCCTGATTGTTTCGGGGGTGGCTGGAAACTTTATGGTTTGTGGGCTGGAGAGATGGCTCAGTGATTCAGAACACTTGTGCTGGGCAGTGGCGGCGCCCACGTTTAGTCTCAGCACTTAGGAGGCAGAGGTAGGTGAATCTCCGAGGAAATCTTATCTCGAATGCGGTTTTTTAAAAACAAAAACATTTATTGTTCTTGCAGAGGACCCAGATTTGATTCCTAGTACCCACAAGGTGGTTCACAAGTATCTATATCTCAAGTTATCTACATGGACGCCAGGCACACATGTGCATATACAGTACATGCAAGTGAAATATTCAGACATAAAATAAAAAACTGGAACGAGGTATGCATTAGAATTAGCTGGAATGTGTTAGGTACATTGTGAGCCCTGGTCTCACTTACTGCTTGTTTCAAAGATGTCTAGAAAATGTAACTCTTTAAAAATAAAGTTTTAAGGCCGGGCAGTGGTGGCGCATGCCTTTAATCCCAGCACTTGGGAGGCAGAGGCAGGTGGATTTCTGAGTTTGAGGCCAGCCTGGTCTACAGAGTGANGGGCAGTGGTGGCGCATGCCTTTAATCCCAGCACTTGGGAGGCAGAGGCAGGTGGATTTCTGAGTTTGAGGCCAGCCTGGTCTACAGAGTGAGTTCTAGGACAGCCAGGGCTATACAGAGAAACCCTGTCTTGGAAAACCAAAAATAAAAATAAAGTTTTAAATAAATCTTTGAATAATTCCTGAATTTTATAGAATTTTGAAGGTCACAAATTACTTTATTGTTGCTTTCTTTTTTTTTTTTTTAGACAGTCTCATTATACAGTCCAGACCAGGCTGCCTTGAAATTTGCTGTGTAGTCCAGGCTGATACCAAACCCACAGATCTCCTGCCTCAGCTCCTGAATATCAGGTTACAAATGTGCATGGGTACATGCACTTTTGTCATTTGTCAGTTCTTGCTATTTTCTGAGCTCTTGGAGTCTTATTCAGAGAGTTCTTGCTTATGGTGGTATCTTAGATTGTCTTCCTCTAGTATTTTCAGAGTTTCAAGGTTTTCTTGCTGTTTTGAGGTTGAGACTTGAGGTCTTAGTTTCTTGTACATGTGGGTATCCAGTTTTCCTAACTGTCAAAGAAGACGTCTTTTCTCCACTGCTCTGGGTCTGACACTTGTCCAAAGCTGGAGCTGCATGTGTAGATCCTTTGTTCTGTCCTTGTACAGTACCACGTTTTGTTCATAGGGCTTTATAATACGGTTTAAAATCAGAAACTAACATCCCTGCCACCCCTCTGTGTTTGTGCCCAGGTGTCTCCTCTATCACTTTCTCTCCTGTTCCCTTGAAGCAGAGTCTTTCATCGAACCCAGACCTTTCTGGCTGACTGGCCTTCCATCTCACCCTCTAGCACCGAGGTTGCAGGCACACACGAACCGTTTTTTGCATGGGTGCTGGAGATCTAAGCTGAGGTCCTTATGACTGTACAGCAAGTGTGCAGCAAGTTAGCTCTCTGAGCTAACTCAGCTCCATGTAACCATTTTTACTGGTTCATAAACATGGATGTGTTTTTATCTTCTGTTGTCCTTTTTTATTTATATTCCTCCTTTTTCTTTTCTTTGACTTGCCCTACTGTTAGATAACACTTTGAACAATAATATTAAATAAAAATAGAATGGCATAGGGTTTTCTTTTGTGTTAATGTCCTTATCTGGTTTTGATATCAGGATGTTAGCTTTATAGAATGGGTTTGGTGCCCCGACACTACTATGGACGACAAGAAGTGTATACCAAAAGGAGCCTGCATGGTTGTCTCCGGAGGGGCCCTGCCAGAGCCTTACAAATACAGAGGCAGATGCTAGCAGCCAACCATTGGTCTGGGCGTGGGGTCCCCAATGGAGGAGCTGGAGGGTGGTCCGGAGGAACTGAAGGGGTTTCCAGCCCCATGGGAAGAACAATGATTTCAGCCACCCAGATGCCCCAGGACTCCCAGGGATTAAACCATCAACGAAGGGGTACACGTGGTTCCAGCCAAAAATGTGGCAGAGGAATGCCTTGTTGGGCATCAATAAGAAGAGTGGTCCTTGGTCAGGTGAAGGCTTAATAGATGCCCCAACAAAGGGAAATCGAGGGGGGAGGGGCATATACGTGGAGGCAGGGGGTGGGAGAAGGGGTTGGGGGGTCTTTGGGGAGCGGGGAAATCTGGAAAGGTTTTACCATTGGCAATGTAAATGAAGATGATATTCAATAAAAAAAAGAATGGGTTTGGTGGGTTTTTTTCTTTTTTCTTTTTTTTCTTTTGAAATTATTTTAATTTAGAAATAGAAAACCTCATAGGAAAGAGGAACAAAACAAAAACCACAATGCATCCAGGCAACGTTTCACTTCATGAGCTTGTCATCCCCTCATTGGTTCACTTGTCCCATGATGATAAAGGACTCAGCCACCCACAATGATGTTATTAATAGGGATGTGGATCCGTTTCACGAAGACTCCGATGAGTCCCATGATAGCAAATCCTATAGCTGTGGCCATGGCGATCTTCTGGAATTCTTTTCTGTCGGGCTTCGTGCATCTTTTAACCAGCCGAATTGAGTCCTTTCCAAACTGCCAACTTGGCTTGACAAACTGCATTACCTGATCCATGTTTGTGGGATGGCAGTTGGAGAGGGTAGAGACACGTAGCTTAGGAGAGAGGGTTTTTACTTTCTACTGTATGGAATACTTTGAGACCTGTGGGCCAGGCAGTTTCCCAGAAATTCTGGAGGCTCTCCGCGCTCAGGTCTCTCACTGCCTTCAGAACTCATCCATCAGTGAACCCATCCTATAGGAAGAAGGTTCTGGAAATCCAGTAATATGCTAGACTTGGTCTCAGGGCTTGCAGTCTTACCTGGCAGCACTCACAGTGACTAGGAGGCATCTCCAGAGGCTATGGAAGCCGTGCAGGTGGTAGCCACAGCCCTGAGTCTCTGCGTACTTCACTTATGGGACTTCCTTCTGTGTCATAGAAGGCAGGGCTGCGTACCACTGTGCCTTCCTCTGCCTGAACCTCTCTGCATGTCCATGTCTGACCCATCCCTCTCCAGAACTGCCTCTTATTGCTATCTCCCATGCAGTTACTTTGCCTAAGTGGTTCCAGACTTTCTGAGTTCAACTGTTCCTTGTTTTCAGGGCTCCCAAAGTCGCTTAGTTTCAAATAGTAGGCCACCTCTTGAGAGGAACTCGGCAGTAGCTCTTTGGAGAATGACAAGAATTTGTTCTTCTCAGGAGTCACTGTCACACCAAGTCTGCCCATTGACTAAGGCTCATGAGAGTACTGATCCTATGGCTGGGCTCACCAGTTTGTTGTGATAAGAGCTGCTTTATGACTTTGACTCTCCCTTTTCTGCCCCTACAAGGGAGAAGCCAGTTAGCTGTTGTCTCTTTCCCTACATAACTATAGCTTTCTGGTTCCTCTGTTGTTCAGTTAGTGATTCCTGATGTTATCCCGTTCTCTCTTTGGAATGTGGTCTGTCCTTTCTTACCCTGACTTTTCACTCATAGAGTCACATGGAATAAGAAGCTAAATCCACCATCTGCCCTGAAATTTTGCCTAATTTCCCCCTGCAAGACATGCTTTCTCTGTGTAGTCATGGCTGTCCTGTAACTCACTGTAGATTAGGCTAGCCTTGAACTCACAGAGCTATGCCTGCCTCTGCCCCTGGCCTGACCCCTACCCCCTAAGGGATTAAAGGTGTATACCACTGCTTGGCATGCTTAATTCATTATACCACTTTTGAATTGTGTCTTTGTGTGGTGGCTAGTTTTAAGTGACAACTTGCCAACCAAGAGTCACTTGGGAATTTTTAAATTTTTTATGTTATATGAATGAATGTTTTGCCTACATGTATGTCAGCATACCACCTGTGTGCCCTGGTATTGCCAAAGTCAGAAGAGTTTGTTGGATCCCCTGCGACATGTGACTCAAGTGGTTATAAACTACCATGTAGGTGCTGGGAATCAAACTTGGGTCTCTGGAAGTGCTCCTAACCACTGATCTATCTCTCCAGCCCCAAAGTAGTCAATCTTGACATCAAGCACAACCATCTCTCATGCGCTAGAGGATTGTCATCTGCTGCCTTACTTAAGGCGGGATGAGAGACCCGCCATAATGTGGGCAGCACTGTTCTGCGGGTGAGCATGGACTATGTTAACAGTGAATGAAGAAAACTAGCTGAACAAATTCAAGCAGGCAGCATGGGTGCATTCATTTCTCTCTGCTCCTGACTGGATGCAGTGTAACCAACACTCTCAAGCTCCTGTCTATGGGGAATGAGATAATTAAACATAAGAGATTAGTGACAATGAAACAGTTTTAAATATACCATTCTGCCAAAAGGAATGCCAGTGTAGAGAAGATAGTGTGCTGGTTTGATTCAATTTTTTTAAAGTTCCTGGATCACAAGAAATTCTTGCCCTCTTACCCTGTAGTCTGGGATTTGCTCCCTTCCCATATTCCCCATCCTGTTTGTTTAGTATGCAGAGCCTTATCCAGTCGATAATTTGGGGCTTGACACTCCCTTTTTTCTGATCATGGGCTCTTATCACATGGCAGGYAACCTGTAACTTCCCAATTTTTAGTTCTGAAACAAACAGCTACCAGCTAGCGATAAGAAGGGCCTGCGATGTCCTGCTTATTTGGACTGAACTCTGAGCAGATCCCATACTGAAAACAGACCATAAATAAATTTTATAATTTCCATCTGTCTTAGTCAGGGTTTCTATTCCTGCATAAACATCATGACCAAGATGCAAGTTGGGGAGGACAGGGTTTATTCAGCTTGCACTTCCACACCATCTCTTTTCTTTTACTTATTATTGGTCTTTTTAGATTTGCTTTAATTTTTGCTGTTGTTAATTTTCCACTTTGGGATTTTGAGATAATTGCTTTTCTTTGTTTTGTTTTGTTGTTGTTTTTTCGAGATAGGGTTTCTCTGTGTAGCCCTGGCTGTCCTGGAACTCACTCTGTAGATCAGGCTAGCCTTGAACTCAGAAATCTGCCTGCCTCTGCTTCCCAAGCACTGGGATTAAAGGTGTGCGCCACCACTGCCCAGCTCAGTATGAATTTCTTTTCATTCACTTATTCCCTAAGTACTGGGAATTGAACCCAAGTCCTTTGAGACAAAGGATCTACCACTGAGGTGCAATACTAGCCAGGGTACTTTATCTTCATAATCAGAAGCTCCTGAGAGCAAGGACTAGAGCTGATGTGTTTGTTATACAGTACCAAGCAAAGTGCCAGACATGGCAGGCATTCAAATATATGCTAAAAAATGAACAGCAACTTAACAGTATACTTTGAGCAGGATGGGGAGGTAGGTTGCTATTAAGATTGTCAGTCCAGCTGGGCAGTGGTGGCGCATGCCTTTAATCCCAGCACTCTGGGAGGCAGAGGCAGGCAGATTTCTGAGTTCGAGGCCAGCCTGGTCTACAGAGTGAGTTCTAGGACTTAAAGGGCATTACAGAGAAATCCTGTCTCGGAAAAACAAAACAAAACAAAACAACAACAACAACAACAACAAGATTGTCAGTCCAGAGTCTTCATGCCTCTGCTTTTGAAGTATGGCTAGAACATTTGTTCTTTATTCCCTTCATACAGAACACAGCTGTTTCAGGCTTCTCTATGGTCATTATTTTGTTTGCTTTGTAGCCTAGTCTCCTGCCTCTGCCTGCCAAGTGCTGGGACTGCAGATATGTGCCACCATACCCAGCAGGATCAGGGCACTTTAACCACTTCAATAATCCTGGGTCCCTTTTGGTATTAGGGTATAAGAGGGCTGAGCCAAACAAAAACAAAAACAAAAACAAAAACAAAACCAGTAGGTATATAAGCCTGGTGGTTAGATTTTTCTTTCTCACTTCTGTGTCCCAGCTGGCCATCTGTAAAATGGAAGAGGGTGGGCCATTGTGGAACTTCAAGGACCCAAGGGAGCTCCAGTTGCATAGTGTTCTTGAAACAGTTATCATTAGCACTAAGAGCAGAAGGGGAAGGTGAGGTCTTTAAGTTGTAAACATTGGACATCTGTATTGGGTCCTCAAGGCTACCCCATGTTTGAAGATTTGCTGGGAAGACCTTCAGGAGCAAATATTGTAGTCCTAGCTAAAATTTAGGATAGTGACATTAGTAAGGACACACGGCTGGATTATAAAAGAGAAAAGTCAGAATAATCTTGACTCCACCTGAGACTTCCTTCTTTAACACCAAAATACAACAATATGTGTTTAATGTTTTGGCTAGAAAACTGTTAGAGACTTAGTGCCAAAGTTTTCACTAGAAGCTGGTCCCATAGCACCTTCAATTTAACATGTAAATTTTGGATGCCCATGAAAAATTTTATCTTCCAAAGAGACAGCATGGCACTTGTCATGATTTGGGCATAAACTTCCCTATTAGTTTAATCTTTTACTGGGATCAAGATAGTAAAGGGCCAGACCTGAGGGGAAGGTGTGAATCTTATGGGAGAACCCACTTCTTTTCTGCTTCTATTTTTCTTTTCCAGAATGGCTTTGACTACTTACTGACATACAGTGACAATCCACAGACTGTGTTCCCTCGATACTGTGTCAGTTGGATGGTTTCTAGTGGTAAGTAGGGGTATGTACAGTGGGCAGGCCTCAATCTGAGCTGAATGAACTGGTTTTTTTGTTTCGTTTTGCTCTTAATGGCAACAAGAAGGTTGATACTTTTTGTAGTCTTGTTGGGAAATTTGGAAAATCTTCCTATTTCATTCTAGCCTCTAAGTGGAATTTGAAGGTGTAAGAAAAATGGGGGTTCTAGAAAGGATTTTTTTTTAAACCCAGATGAGAGTTTTTAAGGCTCAATTTGATACCTTACATATAGACGGTATACATTGATGTATTTATATTTTTTGTTCAGTATTGTTAAATGTCTAGATTGATAATGCACACCTGTAATCTCAGTAGTGGGTGCAGGGGCTGAGACAGGAGGATCAAGGCCTAGGTGTCAAAAGTGATAAAACCAAAATATTTAAAGTTAAGTTATAAGATCTGGCCAAGAAGCCAGGCACTGGTGACACACACCTTTAATCCCAGCACTTGGGAGGCAGAGGCAGGGGGATTTCTGAATTTGAGGCCAGCCTGGTGTACAGAGTGAGTTCCAGGACAGCCGGAGGGAGGTACACAGAGAAACCCTGTCTCAAAAAACCAAAAAAGGGAAAAAAAAAAAAAAAAGATCTGGCCAAGAAAACTTAGTTGTGCAGCAGTCACTTAGGAGAAGAAAGGGCTGCTACCTAACACAGGCTGCATGTCATAGCCACAGTCATGCCCTCCACTTCTAACACTTTGTTTAGAAAGTGTTCTCTCATGAGATTTGTTGTTCTTGTTTGGAATTTTCTCTTTTTGTTTGTTGGTTTGTTTTGAGAAGATCTTGCATAATGCAGGCTGCCTTTAAACTCTTGATCCTTCTACTTCAGCCCCCTGAGTGTTGGAATTACTGGTGTAAGATGCCATGCGTGACTCCTCATGCAGTTTACTTTCTTTGGGTGTGGTGCTCTGAGGAGTTCTTATCCCTCAGGAGGCGGATGGGAAGTTGGGTATTTATTGTTTGCCTACCTATGGCTTTGGTTTTGAGCCTGTCACTGGCTTGTTTGGCAGCTGTCCTTGTTTGTTTTCTGTTGTTCTAAGGAACACCATGACCAAAAAAAGCATCTTGGGGAGAAAAAAGTTTATTTCATCATATAGCTTTTGTCCTTCGTGAAAGGAAATCAGGGCAGGAACCTGGTGGCAGCAACTGAAGTGGAGGCCATAGAGGAACACTGCCTACTGGCTTGTTCTCCACGGTTTGCTCGGCCTGCTATTTTGTACAGGCTAGGACCATCTGACTAGGTGTGTACCACACATTGTGGGTGGGTACCCTCATATAAGTCATTAATTAAAATGATGCCCCCACATACTTTCCTAGAGGACAGTTTTTCAGGTTTTGTTTTTTTTTTAAGATAGGATTTCTTTATGTAATCTTGGCTGTCTTAGAATTCACTCTGTTAGACCAGGTTGGCCTTGAACTCACAGAGATCCACTATGCCTGTCCAGGCCCATCCAGCTTGTAGAGACTAGTCTTACGGAGGCATTTTCTCAGCCAGGGTTCCCTCCTCCCAGATGGTTCTAGCTTGGGTCAGGTTGTCATAAAAAAAAAAAAAAAAAAAAAAAAACTGCAAAAAAAAGGAAGGAAGAAAGAAAGAAAGAAAGAAAGAAAGAGAAACAAGCTTGCTTTTCTCTCTTGTCCTTACTCTCTTGTCCCCCTGTTCCCATTCTTTCCCCCTCTTTCCACATGGTCATGGCCAGCTCTCAACTGTCTATCTTTTCTTTTCTTTTCTTTTCTTTTTTCTTTTCTTTTCTTTTCTTTTCCTTTTCTTTTCCTTTCTTTCTCTATCTCTTTTCTTATTTTTCTATAATAAAGCTTTGAAACTTAGAAAGAAAGGAAGGAAGAAAGAAAGAAAGAAAGAAAAAAAGTATAACCCCTTGACTAGGTTCTGCTGTGTCCCAATAGGCATGCCGGATTTCCTGGAGAAGCTGCACATGGCCACTCTGAAAGCCAAGAACATGGAAGTCAAAGTGAAGGACTACATCTCGGCTAAGCCTCTGGAAATGAGCAGTGAGGCCAAGGCCACTGCTCCGTCCCCTGAGCGGAAGAGTGAGGGTAGCTGTGGCCCAGCTCGGATTGAGTATGCTTAAAGGCCTTTGGGATAAGGAAAGACAGGCACTTCCAGCCCTGCCTTGCTCCTTCAGCTCTGCTGCAGGACAGGGACAAGTCACACATGTTAGAAGACATCTGCTGTAACTGTCAGTGCAAAAGAATTTAGAACTGGAGTTAGATTTCATCTGGAGTCCTATTGCTCTTTACCAAACAGAGGACCATGACATCGTGGAGTTGTCATGTTCTCAGGCCAGCTGTTGTGAAATCCGGTATCCTGCTGACCTCCTCTGGAACAACCTCTCACTTTAGGCCAGAAGGGGAATGACTCCTATCCACCTCCTACAAGAAGCTTCCCTGCTGACATTCCAAATGCCACCATTGGTTCTGCAATGCTCTGGACATCCTTCAGTTCTGTAGGTCGCGTGGAGAGTGGTTGGCCCCAGGTTCTCACTAGATGGTTTTGGAGTGCTCTTGGTAACAGTCCTGTGGTGGTGTGAACAACTCTGGCTGAGCTAAGTGCCTTGTCCTCACCTTGCTTTACCTTTAAAGACATGAAGCTTGTACCAAGGGATCCTTCCCCCCTGCAGACAACCAAGACATTGGCTCATCTGATGAAAGCAGCTTTCATCTTAGCTGGCCTTTCTGTGTTCATAGGCTGTGCTCACTGGATAATGGCCTCTGCCGTAGCCTTAGCCCATTTGCCAGGAGCACCAGAGACAAATTCCTCTAGACTGTAGCTTCCTATTTGATGTTATCAGTGTTTTGATAGGGTCAGTGGAAGTGTGCACAAAACATCTTACTTAAAAATATCTCGGTTTCTTTTTAACCCTTGTAGCAAATGGAGTTAGGGGATTGAGCACAACTCTTTCCATAGTCTTGTTTGTTTTGGCACTATTTTCTCACTGCAGATTGACTGGGCTGTCCTGGAAGGATAAAGGTGGGATGGTGGTCGTGCCATTTCCTCAGTTTTCAAAACAGTAAGCTGACATATGGGCCAGCAGATGGAGTCTTGCCCAATACCAGTATGGTAGGGATGGGACTGACATGACCCTCTTGGTCTTCTAAAGCATTTCTCTCCAGAGCTGACATAGAAGTAATAGACACAGTTTGGATAAGATCACAACCAGATGATAGGTGCCTGGCCTTGCTGGTTTCTTTATGGTGAATAGGGATCAAGTTTTACATCCTTCTCTCTCTTTTCCTGGAGTTAATATAACTGAAATTTTCTTTTCCTGCTTGCTACCTACCCTGTTGTGGTGTTGAAAAAGGAAACTAAACCCAAAGTGAACATAACCCTTTTAACCTTCTTGTTGCCTATTCATTTCTGTGCCAAGGAAACAACTAACTCCCCTAGTGTTTCTGTCTTTTCAGTTGTTGGCAGAGCAGAGAGTTGCATTGAGAAGCCCCAGTGTCTTTCAGTGAGCATATTTCCCTTCTTCCCAGGACCTGACAGGAAAAGAAAAACCTTTATTTGAATTTAAGATCAGTAGTTGAATGCCTGTGAGTCTGTGACAAGTGTAAGCATGTATGTGTGCGCGAGTGTGCTGGGGCTCAGGTACTAAGCAGTTTTGTTTTGTGATTTGACTCTGTATAGTTACTTGTGTCATCATAATCAGTTTGCTTTTAACTGTGACATTTTTATCAAATGTGTGAATAAATACATAAAGATTGGTACAAAAGAGTGTTCATCTTTGGCCACATGGTGGGAAATTGTGCTCCTTGTCATCCTGATCACAAAGTTGGCATGGGTCGTCAGTGGGCCTTGTTCTTTCTTGGCAGACAGTGGGTGACACAAAGGTAGCCACCTTGCATAGGCTGTGATCCCTACGTGGCTGGCTTGGGAGCGAAAGGTAAAATGCCTACCTCTACTCTAGTATCTTGATCTGCTAACTCATAGATAGAATAAGAGCAAGGTTTAGTCAAGAGAATCTATATCAGATCTTCTATAGACAGGCTTTGTAGAAGATGTGTCTTAGGATTTTATTGCTGTGAAGGGTACCATGACCAAGGCAACTCTTATAAAGGCAAACATTTAATTGGTGCTGGCTTATAGTTTCAGAGATTTAATCTATTATCATGGTGGGAAGTATGGTAATGTGTAGGCAGATAAGTGAAGCTGGAGATGAGAGTTCTCTGTCTTGATCCAAAGGCAGCCAGGAGGAGACTAGATTCCATACTGGGCAGACCTTAAGAGTAGGAGACCTCAAAGCCACACCCACCCTCCCACCCAGCAGTGACGTACTAACACCAATAAGACCGCACCTCCTAATAGTGCTACTCCCCGTGGGCCAAGCATTCAAACACATGATTCTGTGGCAGCCAAATCCATTCAAACCACATTCCACTCCTTGGCCCCCACAGGCTTGTAGTCATAACATAATGCAAAATGCATTTAGTTCAATTTCAAAAGTCCCCATAGTCTTTTCACAGTCTCAACAATGTTTAAAAATCCAAAATCTTCTGAGATTCATGCAATCATGTAACTGTAATCCGTATAAAATCAATAAAGCAGATCACATACTTCCAACATATGGCACAGGATATACATTAGCATTCCAAAACAGCATAGAAAGGAAATACTGGACCAAAGAAACACCAAAAGCTAGCTGGGCAGACCTCAAACTCTGCATCTGTGTCTGTGTCTGATGTCAATATGCTTTTCAGAGCTCCAGTTCCTTTCAGCTTTGTTGATTGCAACACAATTCTTTCTCCTTGGATGGTTCCCCTCTGTTAGCAGCTTTCCTCAGCAGGAATCCCACACCTCTGGCATTTCTAGCATCCTAGGGTCTCCAAGGCAACTTCTTCACAGCTTCTCSTTCCAATATCTGGAATCCCCATGTGGTCTTCTGGGCTCCTCCAAAGGGCTTATATCACTTTTTTTTTTTTTTTAAATGATTTCCTTTATTGCCTAAGTGTGGCTGTCTGGAAAGTGATCTGTAGACTGACCTTGAACTCGAGATCTTCCTCCTGTCTCCTGAGTACTGGGATTAAAGAGAAGCTTAGGTCCCTTTTCACAAGATCTTTATAAATTCTGGATCATAGTTCATTACAGATATAGTCAAATTGACAAGAATAGCCTCCGCAATCCATCTCTTGTCAATTTAACACACAATCATATCTCCTTATGTCTAAATGAAAACAATAACCAGGTCATAATAATGCCTAACATGATATAACTACATCATACAACTGCAAATGCATAAACAATAAACTAAGCTGGATGAGCGCTTGCCCTGAGATCACCTCTTCCTTAATTCATTTAATATCCTTAAATACAGGATTTATCTCCATTCTATTTCCTGGTGCCTCTTTAATATTTGAGCCACACATTTGGTACTTATCTTTTCTAAGTTTTCTTTCCTCAATGTGATTAAATCTCTTCACTTTAGCCTCAGGCAGACTCTTTAGTCAAGGGCAAAAAGCAGCCACATTCTTCACTGAAATAGCACAAGAATGATCTCTAGACACATGCTAAAACTCTTTTTTTCTGAAACTTCTTGAACCAGGCCCCAGAGTTCAAATCACCCTTAGCACCAATGGCTTCCATAATCCTACTATGATGGCCCATTAAGCCCCATTTAAAGCATTCTACTGCTTTCCAAATCCAAAGTCCCCAAATCCACATTCCTCCAAATAAAAACATGGTCAGTCCTATTACAGCTAATACCCCAGAGTTGCAAATTCCATATTCCTCCAAACAAAAGCATGGCCAGGCCTGTCAGTCCCTGGCACTAACTTCTGTCTTATGGTTGGTTTTATTGCTGTGAAGAGACACCATGACCAAGGCAACTCTTATATAGGCAAACATTTAATTGGGGCAGGCTTACAGTTTCAGAGTTCAATCTCTTATCATGATGGGGACCATGGCCGTGTGCAGGCAGATGTGGGCCTGGGGGGAGCCAAGAGATCTGTATCTTGATCTGAAGGAGCAAAGGCAGCCAGGAGGAGACTCTTGCAGGCTGTCAAGAAAACTGGAATTCCAAACTGGGCAGAGCTTAAGTGTAGGAGACCCCAAAACTTACCTCCACAGTGATATACTTACTCCAACAAGGCCACACCTGGTAATAGTGCCATTCCCCGAGGACCAAGCATTCAAGCGTGAGTCTCTGGGGGCCAAACCTATTCAGACCACCACAAGATGGCTTGCCTTACTTCTTACTTGCCTTACTTTTAGGACCCAAATTTCTTCAGGGATTCTATAATTGAGAAGTTTTGGAGCACAACAGATTTGGGGCTTGTGTGTAGTTTTGCCTGTGGGTGTGAGGTGAGGGCCTGAATGAAACTGCATAGACATACAAGGCATACCTCCAGGGTGCAAAGCTCCTTGTCATATTGTACAGGACTGGGTCCATCTTGATTACAAAACCGCAGCTGCAGTGGTGCCTGCCCTGCTGTTAGTACCTCCTTTTGTGCTAGCTTAAGTTTCATCTTTATCACTGTATTTCCTCTCATTCTCTTTCTCTGCCCAGAGAGTAGTGGGCAGGCCAGTGGACTCCTGCCAGCAAGTTACAGGCTTCTTCAGAATAAATTTGAGTATTTCTTACCCATTGACACATATTTAACTGCCACTGATTTGGCTTATCAGAGTTTTTGAGCCCCCCTTTTTATAAGCTATAAGGTTATATATATATATATATATATATATATGTATATATATAWGTATATATATAAGTATATATATATTATCCATATCTCTGTGTGTGACATAAGCTAGAGTTATTGGAGTGGAGAGAGCCTCAAGAAGACGCCTCCATACCATCAGGCTGTAGGCAAGCCTATACGGCATTTTCTTAATTGCTAATTGATGTAGGCGGGCCCAGCCCACTGTAGGTGAGGACACCCCTGAACTGATGGTCCCGGGTTCTATAAGAAAGCAGGCTGAGCAAGCCAGGAGGAGCAAGCAAGTAAGCAGCACCATCTATGGCCTCTGCTTCAGCTCCAGCCTCCAGATTCCTGCCCTGTTTGAGCTCTTCCCTTGACTTTCTTCAATAATGGGCAGTGATATGGACGTATAAGCAAAATTAACCCTCTGCTCTCCAACTTGCTTTTGGTCATGGGTTTTTAACCATAGCAATAGTAACCCTAACCAGGATGTGTGTGTGTGTGCATGCATGTGTGTCTATCCGTCCATCCTCAAATTGAAGGACCATGGGATAAGAATCCAGAGAGGACTCCACAGGCCACATGCACTCTGCTGTAATTCAAATGATGGCTGGGCATTAAGTGTTAGTGTGAGCTTTTACTTTGAAAATTTTGATATATGTCTAAAGGTTGAAAGAATTTTCAGAATGACTTTGTATCACATGGGATGTAGCTCAGTGGCAGTGTTTATCCAGCATGGATGAAGCCTTGGGTATGATCCTCAGCTTTGTACAGTTCTAATTCCAGATCACAGGTGGAGACAGGATCAGAAGTTCAAGGTCACCCTTGGCTGCATGGTAAGTCAGAGGCCAGCCTGGGTATACAGGACACTGTTATGTTACTCATTGGGACAAAATAGAAAAAGCAATTTGAGGCAAGAAGGGGGCTCATTCTGCCTTACAGTTCTAGGGGATGCATTTTGCCAAGACAAGGAAGGCATGAGGGCAGAAACAGGAGGCTTGCTGCCCTGGCTGCCTCCCAGTCAAAGCACACAGTGAACAGGAAGTGGGCTGGCCTTTGTTTTAAAGGCCCTCCCTCAGTGACTCATTTTCTTCACTGGGTTTCTGCCTCCTAAAGATACCACAGTCTTCCCAAACAGCACCACCAACTAGTACCAAGTGCTCAGACACTGCTGAGGAGGACAGGCACATTCAAACCACAGCGGACCTCAGAGGCCTTGCATCACTCCTGGGGTTAAGGAACTGCTGGGAGTACTTTCTCTGCATACACTTTTTCCAGGATTGTTTGAAAACAAGTGACAAGCATGCTCCCCATGCCCACGTAAGACCATCTTTTAGTAATGCAGATGTAACAGTGCCATTAGCATACAAGGTAACTAGGCCATTATCTTTTTTTTTTTTTTTTTTTTTAAGATTTATTTACTTATTGCTGCAATAGCCCTGATAACTTCTGTAAGAATATTCTACAGAACGGAGGGGGGAAAATGCCTCTTAGGGCTTGCAGAGTTCCCACAAAATAGAAGCCATAATTTTCCATTTGGCACCTTTCTAACTTCTTTTATTCCTGATAGCCAAAACCGTGTAGATTTGAGAGAATAATTTGTAATTCACTCTTTTATTACTGGCCAGTAACCTTCTTCAGAACCATAATGCTTGGCTTCGACCATATTTAGTTTGAGACAGGAGTTCCCTGGAAAGTATGACACTGCAAATGGAGACTCTTCCGGGATTCATAGGAGTACGGGAGTTCTTTTTTTTGTTATTTCAATAAGTCTTTGCAGAACACTCAGGATCGAGTCTAGTCTGAGACAATGGGCTCAGACTAGAATATCTGCATTTGAAGTCAGCGCTGAGCTCAGAGCTCCCTCAATGGAGGCTTGCAGAGCTACCGCTTTTTGTCTTTCTAACACCAGACTTCGCCAGCCATCAGGAAAGCCATAAAAACATCTCTGGCTTACCCAGGTATAGTTCAGACTTCAGCTCATAAAATTTTAATGAGGCTATGTAAAACCTAAGGAATGATTTTTCAGGCCGGGCGGTGGTGGCGCATGCCTGTAATCCCAGCACTTGGGAGGCAGAGGCAGGTGGATTTCTGAGTTCGAGGCCAGCCTGGTCTACAGAGTGAGTTCCAGGAC
>BDUI01000581.1:36025-48516 GCA_002335545.1 Apodemus speciosus | reverse complement strand
GGAAAGAGGGAAAGAGAGAGGGAAAGAGGGAAAGAGAGAGGGAAAGAGGGAAAGAGAGAGGGAAAGAGGGAAAGAGAGAGGGAAAGAGGGAAAGAGAGAGGGAAAGAGAAAGAGGGGGGAAAGAGAGAGGGAAAGAGAAAGAGGGGGAAAGAGAGGGAAAGAGAAAGAGGGAAAGAGAGGGAAAAAGAGGGAAAGAGAAAGAGAAAAGAAAGAGAAAGAGAAAGCAAGTGAGAGCAAGAGAGAGAGAAAGCAAGTGAGAGCAAGAGAGAGAGAAAGAGAAAGAGGAAGAGAGGAAGAGAGAAAGGAAGAAAGAGGAAGAAAGAAAGGAAGAGAGAGAGGAAGAGAGGAGAGAAAGGAGAAAGAGAGGAAGAGAGAAAGAGGAAGACAGAGGAAGAGAGAAAGAGGAAGACAGATGAAGAGAGAGAGAGGAAGAGAAAGAGAGGAAGAGAAAGAGGAAGAGAGGAAGAAAGAGGAAGAGAGGAAGAGAGAGGAAGAGAGAAAGAGGAAGAGAGAGAGGAAGAGAGAGGAGAGAAAGGAAGAGAGAGGAAGAGAGGAAGAGAGAGAGGAGGGGAGAGAAAGAGAGGAAGAGAGGGAGAGAAAGGAAGAGAGAGGAAGAGAGGAAGAGAGAGAGAAAGGAAGAGAGAAAGGAAGAGAGAAAGAGAGGAAGAGAGGAAGGGAGAGAGAGGAAGGGAGAGAAAGGAAGGGAGAGAGAGGGAGAGAAAGAGGAAGGGAGAGAAAGAGAGGAAGAGAGGAAGGGAGAGAAAGAGGAAGAGGAAGAGAGAAAGGAAGAGCAAGGAAGAGCGAGAAAGAGGAAGAGTGAGGAAGAGCGAGAGAGAGGAAGAGCGAGAGAGAGGAAGAGCGAGAGGAAGAGCGAGAGGAAGAGCGAGAGAGCGAGAGGAAGAGCGAGAGAGTGAGAGGAAGAGCGAGAGAGCGAGAGGAAGAGCGAGAGAGAGAGGAAGAGCGAGAGAGCGTGAGAAAGAGCACGAGAAACTGAAAATGGCCTGGACTTTTGAAACCTCAAAGCCCACCATAGTGGCACACCTTCTCCAACAAGGCCACACCCCCTAATCCTTCTCAAAGAGTTCCATCCACTGGAGACTTAAGCATTGAACTGTGAGCCCGTGGGGGCCATTCTCACTCTAACCACCTCCCAAGCCATGTGTGTAGTATTTGTGCCTAGTTTATTTGTTTAGCAGAATATTTTTAAGTCTCATCTGTGTTGTACCATTATTAGTACTTTATTCCTTGTTTGTTTAGTTGGTTGGTTGTTTTTTGTAGCCTTGGCCACCTGGAACCTTAATTGTTTTTTCTAGCTGTAATAGTCTAGTCTGCAGATATGCTGCATTTTAATCATTCCTGAGTTGCTTGTCATTTGAGTTATTTCTGTTTTTGAGGGGAGAGGGACTGCTATGAATTATACCATTTTGCACATTCATGCTGTGTGGGCCCGTGGTTATGGTTCTCTTGGTTGGAACTAGGAGCAGAATTGCTGGGTCATGTGCTTATTCTGTGTTTAACACAGAATATGGTTAAATTTGGAGGAACCACCAATTTTTTTCCAAAGCAACTGTACCATTCTATACTCATACCAGAAATACTTTCCTGCAACTCCACACCACTGCCTTTTGTTGCTGTTGTTGTTTGTGTGAAGTGGTATCTCACTATGGTTTTGATTTGCACTTTCCTGGTGCTTCGTGATGCAGGTGTCTTTCTGTACTTGTCTGCTTTTCTGTACTTCCTTCGAGGGGCTGCCTATCTACAACCTTTGCCCATCTTCAGACTGTCACTTCCTTGTCAAGTGGTAATTGATATATTTTGAATGCAAGTCCTTCACGTGTATGTGTGTTGATAATATTCTTTTTTGTCTGTGACTTGACTTTTTAGTTTTCGTGATCTTTTTCAAAAATCGAAAGATTTAAATTTTGAGGGAATCCAATTTATCAACTTTTATGTTGTGTTTTTGTGTCCTAAGAAACTTTTGTCTAAGGACTGGAAAATGGATCAAGGGTTAAGAGTATTTACTACTCTTCCAGAAGACTTCAGTTAGGGTCTCAGAACTCATGTAAGGGCGCTTACACCCTCCAGTTTCCCAGAGACCCAACACCCTCTTCTGGTCCCCTAGGGTACTCATATGGTGTGTGTATTATTTATTTTACAAATAAAAGTAATAAAAAAAGAAATGTAGTCGAGTGTGGTACAACATGTTTTTAGTCCCAGCATTTGGGAGGCAGAGGCAAGTGGATACTTTGAGTACAAGACCAACCTGGCCTACAAAGTGAATTCAGGACAGTCAAGGGTACCAATGAGACCCTATCTCAAAACAATGAAAAAAAAAAGGGTCTTTTAGTTAATTTAGAGTTTCACATATCTTCTTAGGTGGACACAATGACCTTGGCCTGTGATCATGGCTCAGGCTCACCAATATGGTTGACTTAGTCACATGTTTCTGTCAGAGCTACGCAGGCTAGAGCACTGTTCACCTAGCAAGGGACCTGAGACCATCCACAATCAGCCACACTCAACACAGGCCTGACCACAGTCGGGACAGCTTCTCCAACTCTGCCGTGGAAGGGGAGACAGTGAGGAGAAGCAAGATAAGGACTGTGAGAGAGGCTGGTGGGATCAGCCAGGGGAGATAACTTCCTGCTTCCTGAGGAGGGCAGCGGACATTCCCAGGGTCCTGCCAGGCCTCCTGGGAAAACATCAGGCCTTTGTTCCCAGTATTTCCCCCTCTCTTCCTGTTTCTTTGAACTGAGTTAAAGGGCTGGTGTGAGGGAAGTGGTCCTACAGTGTCCTGTGGATGGATTTCTGAGAATTATAGAAAATAGTGGATGTTGTATGGTAGAGGCAGGAAGACGTAGATTTGGAGGCTCCTGTCCTGGGGCCTCAAAGGCCTCTTTGGCCCTCCCTACAGATTCCCTTATTCAGGCTCACACCAAGAGGCAACTCCTGCCGGACTTTTGTAGCCCAAGGGATTTTCGGCCTGCTAAAGGATCCTGTTAGTGGCCGTTAGCTTCCAGTCTGGACCTTCAACCTTCACCTAATTCTAACCCTCCTCGATCCTCAACCTCAACGATGGCCTATGTGGAGGCCGCCCTGAGGGGCACACTAGACACATTTGAGACTGTCACCTCATCAGTAAATTACTCAAGCCACCAAGAAGCTTAAAAACAAGAGATCTATGGCCTGCCTTTACCTCAGAAAAGCCACGTGAAAACCCAGGAGGTGGGGTGGGGGCCCAGGGCGTGGGGCCCAGCTTTGTCAGAGGGTCGGAAACAGGATGTGAGCAGAGGGGGGGGGTGTGTGAAAATGAAGGTGGCTTCCAGCAGAAGGGGCCGCTTGGCACCATGTGTTCTTAGCTGTGGAAAAAGACCCTGGGCTGTGTGGGTGTCATCACATCCTGCCGCTAACCATCTCCCCCTCAGCCTTGCTTGGCTCCCTTTCAGAGCATGGTCTGACCCCCTGGGCTTGGGGTGGGGGTGAGGGTGTCTGGTGAAAGAAGGATCGGATGTGACCTTTCAGAGAGTGGGATTAAATGGTAACTGGTGTTCCTGACAGGGAAGCCTGGTACTCAAGGTGAATCTGAACATGAAACATGGCAGGCAGAGTGGGCTGTCCAGCCATCCAATGAATGGAAAAACAGTGACATCCAGGCACTAGCTGGCATGACAAAGCAGAACCACCAAGGCCTACTCCCTGATGTCAGGGAGCTCTGGTGGGTAGACACAGAATAAGGTCTAAAAGGGGCAGAACCTAGGCTCTGAGTGGCTCGGGGACACACCTTTGATTCAGCCTGGGCATCTGCAAAGGCTTCTGGGAAAAAGTAAGACCTAAGAGGAGTCTCCGAGGATGGGCAGGTGTGTGTGCATGTGTGCATGTGCTTGTGTATGTACACGTGTGTATGTCTGTGTCTCTCTGTGTGTGCATGTGTGTTTGTGTGTGAAGGCGAGGGGACATTGTGAGTCTACAGTGTGTGTCTGGGTGTCACCAGGCCTCTGCCTGTCACAAGAGCCCACTCATGTTTTTTTTGTTTTTTTGTTTTGGTTTTTCAAGACAGGGTTTCTCTTGAAAACCCTGGTTGTCCTGGAACTCACTCTGTAGACCAGGCTGGCCTCGAACTCAGAAATCCGCCTGCCTCTGCCTCCCAAGTGCTGGGATCGAAGGCGTGCGCCACCACCGCCCAGCTCCATGGGGTTTTGTGACACAACCTTCTAGCCTGGCTTCTCCCCTCAGCTGAGAGGTTGCGTCCCTGAAAGCTTGGTGTGGCTCCCCAAGTCACCACCAGCCGTCTGACGGACCAAGGCCCCCCTTGGCCTAACACCAGGAACCCTTTCATATTCAGTTTTATAGAGAATCTAGACCTTTCTCTTTTATTATTTATTTTTGAGACAACATTGTACATTATGACCTTTTTTTTTTCCTGAGACAGGGTTTCACTGTGTAGCCTTGTCATCCTGGAACTCACTGTGTAGACCAGGCTGGCCTCAAACCTGCCTCTGAGAGCGGTGATTAAAGGCACAAGCCACCACCACTCAGTTCTGACCCTATTTTTGAAGCGTCCCTCTTCCAGCTTGGCTTGGGGTTTCTTTTAGATCAGTGTGTCCAAGTGACAGTTCCCTGAACCAAGCGACC
Source organism: Apodemus speciosus (assembly GCA_002335545.1). NCBI lineage: Eukaryota > Metazoa > Chordata > Mammalia > Rodentia > Muridae > Apodemus > Apodemus speciosus. The sequence goes on along the minus strand of BDUI01000581.1, from coordinate 43,884 downwards.
ACTATCCTGGAACGTTTGACTGTGTCCTCTTACAAAGTGATTGCCCCCACAGACTGTTAACACCCCTCACAGAGGGGTCATGAAACCTCCCCGGAGTATCCAGCCGCTCCCCACTACCTGTTAAATATGCAACTCTGTCTTAATTGATGTGGCTTCTGAGAGGAACTAGAGTATATGGGGGCGGGGAGTCCTCATCCCTACTGGGTAAAGGCTTTCCAGGTCGGGTGGGGGTAGGGAGGGCGGGGAGTGGGACATACCCTTGTATGCAGTCCTTCATCTATGGTATATAAGGAAGTGCACTAAACTCATTGCTTCCCCAGAGTGAACTTTGGTGGGACGGTGCCTCAGTCTGCTGTTGAGACCTTAGAGAGGGGTTAGACATTGTATATGTCTCTTTCAGGGAAGGAATTTTAGAAATACGTAGGTATAAAGTCAACACGATGATGATGATGATGCATTAGTATGGGGTGTGTGCATACAAGCTCTCCCACACCTGTGGCTGTCAGATGACAATTTGGTGGCACTGGATCTATTCTTCTACCATGTGGGTTCCTGGGGTAGCTTTCAGGTCCTTGGTCTTGGCAGAAAGTGCCTTTACCTCCTGAGCCATCTCRCTGGCTCTCAKTATCTTCTCAAACAGAGCCCCTCGAAGACTATAAAAATTGCTTATTATTTCCCCCAACAGAGACCATGCTAAGTTGGAAGTCTTCATACGAGTCTCTGCCTTTGCATCGCTGGTGTTCCAACAGTGTCTCCAGGACACTCCTAGCAGAGGGCCCTGTTCTCTCATCCACCTGCTCTGCCCACTGCCCATGTGCTTGGTGTGTGCTTGGCATGTGCTTGGCGTGTGCTTGGTGTGTGCTTGGCGTGTGCTTGGCGTGTGCTTGGTGTGCCGTTCCTAACAGGTTACATACTCTTCTCATTCAGTGGGTAAACTGACATTATTTCACACCTCAGCCTGTAACCTTCACACTCCTGGGAACACAGTATGCTTGATTCTTCTTTGCTTTATTGATGATTGATTGATTGATTTTGGAATAGCTCACATCTCTACGTTCCTAACTTATACCTCCGTTCTTCTTTGAAGTTCATATGGCTCCCAGAGTTTGGAGCTCTCCTGAGCATTTAGAACCTTAGGAAGTTGGCAGGGCCTTTGAAGGCTATAGCCAGGCTCCTAGTCAGTTACGGTCACTTCCACCACACCCTCCTGTCACAGGATGGCCTCAAAGGTGTCTGCTATGTGCCAGGCACTGTCAAAAGTGCTGGACACTTTTAATATGAACAGTGATTTAAAACCTGCCCTCCCATTGATTGTTGAGTGAAGGAGTGGCTGAAAGGCTGAATTAGAACCTTTCCTTATTTATGGGTGCTCTGCCTGTACGTATGTGTGCCTGGTTCCTACAGGGTATCAGATCCCTGGAACTGGATTTAGAGATGGTTGTGAGCTGCTGGGTGGGTGCGGGGAATCGAACCCAGATCCTCAGGAAGAACAGCCAGTGCTCTTAACTACTGAGCCATGCCTCTAGCCTGAGGCTGTCTTTTTGTTGTTGTTGTTGTTGTTTTATATCAAGTATTTTCCCCTGTCCTAGAACTTGCTATGTAGACCAGAGAACTCACAGAGAGCCACTGGCCTCTACCTCGCAAGCACTGGGAATAAATGCATGTCTGGCTGTATATTTTGTTCTTATTTCAAAATAATTTAATCCACATGGATTGTGGAAGTTTAAATGAGAATAGCCTCCATAGGTTCATATATTTAAACCCTTGGTCCTAGACGATGGTCAGGGAGGCTTTCACACTACCCTGACAGTAGGACTGCCCTCGTGCGCAGGCATACTTTGTGATACAAAATACAGGATCCTAGCAAGCTAGTGGGAACTCACACAGGGCGGTGGCTGCTTCCTCCATCTGTATGGAAGTCTTGGTGCTGGCAGTCTGGCACCTCCTCATAGTGCCAGTTGGATGGTTGGCTGCTCCAGAGCTCGTGGTGATTCCCCATTGGTCCAGAGTTTGTATAAAACCACTTGCTGCTTCTCAGTACATTTGATCTGTTTCCCAGCTCATGACTCTATCCCCCTCACCTTCTCAGTTAGTGGAACTGTTTGGGAAAAATTAAGAAGCATAGCCCTGTTGGAGGAGGCGTGTCACTGGGGGTGGGCTTTGAGATTTCAAAAGCCCAAACCAGGCCCAGGCTCTCTTCTCTTCCTGCTGCCTTCAGGTCAGGATGTAAAGCTCTGAGCTACTGCACCAGCACCATGTCTGCCTGCGTGCTGCATGGTTCCTACTGTGATGACAATGGACTATGCCTCAAATGGAAGGCCAGCCCTGATTAAGTGCTTTATTCTAAAAATAAAGACCAAGACCAAGACACTGGACAGGAAACAATCCCCTTTGACCTCAGCTCTGTTTATTCTGCAGGCACACCTCAGAGCTCCGTGTCTAGCTCTCAGAGATTTCTTTGGGGTTTAGCTTTGGTGTCCTAGAGATAACTTGACTTGTTTTGTTTTGTTTTGTTTTGTTTGAAACAGGGTTTCTGTGTATCCCCAGCTGTCCTGGAACTTACTCTGTAGAACAGGCTGGCCTCAAACTTAAGCGATCCACCTGCTTCTGCCTCACAAATGCTGGGATTAAAGGCGTGCGCCACAACCGTCTGACGGAGGTAACATTTTTTGGTCATCATTTCTCACTGAAATTTCTGGGGTATGAAAAGGCAAAGATTGGCATGTGATCTCAATTTTGCTTACATCGTTGACTTCTCTGGGATAGGGTTAGGGCTAGGGTTTAGAGATAGGGTTAGGGGTTAGGTTAGGGTTAGGTATTATGCATAGGGTTAGAGGTTAGGTTTAGGGGTTAGGGTTAGGGTTAGGGTTAGGGGTTAGGTTAGGGTTAGGGTTAGGTGTTATGTATAGGGTTTGGGGTTAGGGTAAGGGGTTAGGGATAGGGTTAGGGGTTTAGGATTGGATTAGGGTTAGGGTTAGAGGTTAGGGTTAGGGTTATTTTCTCACCTTTTCCTCATTATCTCCTTTTTCTCCCATGAAGGGCCAGCACTTCTAGAACAGGGAACCATAGGTTTGTTTGTACATCTTTTCCAAGGATTGCTTCACTTAGCAGTGTGATTGATGGGCTTGGCTATTTTTAAGTTTTTATATTTCACTGCTGAGATGTCTAGCGTTCTAAGCACCCACTTCCTGTGTGACCTTTCTGGGTGTTGAGTGTTGACAGTCTCGTGGCATTCTTGCTGGGCAGACAGCTGTGTGCATAGGATGGCACAGCCCTCCTTACTGTCTAGTGTGGCTGATGATTACTTTCTGGAAATTAGAATATAAGCAGAAGTGACAGATATCCCTCCTGAAATTTCCTAAAGAGAGATCTTTCTTTCCCCCTTTCTCTCTCTCTCTCTCTCTCTCTCTCTCTCTCTCTCTCTCTCTCTCTCTTTTTCGTTTTTGGTTTTTTCGAGACAGGGTTTCTCTTTGTAGCCCTGGCTCTCCTGGAACTCACTCTGTAGACCAGGCTGGCCTCGAACTCAGAAATCTGCCTGCCTCTGCCTCCCAAGTGGTGGGATTACAGGTGTGCGCCACCACCACCTGGCTCCCTTTCTCTTTTTTATTGGCTGAAGTGTCCGTGTGATAGCCGGAGCTGCAGCAGGCATTTTAGACTATGAGGCAGACTCGGAACTGGGTACCATTTCCTGCAGAGGTTGGGATAGAAGGAGCCAGTGCCTGGGAGCTCTGAGGTGAGCCTCCAGGCCAACCCTGAACTCCTACCTAATGCTCAGCTGCTGTCCCTCAGTTACTGTCAAATGAAATCTCTCTGCTGTGGTTTGAGTGTCCGTCTCTCTCAAGTGTGTTGGCTCTTCAGTCCTCAGGGCACGAGTGTTGGGAGCAGGAGTCTATGGGGAGTATGGGAGTCTCGGAACCCCTCATGAGTGGATTTAGCCTTCCTTGAAGGGATGGGTTAAGTATGGTGGAGTTAAGTTTCTTTCTCACACCCACTTGGTCGTCTGCTTGCTGTCATGGGCTGAAGCAGAACAAAGCCCCTGTGGCTTTCTGGCCTCCAGAACCATAAGCCAATGCTAGCCTCTCCTTTGTAAGTTACCTGGCCACAGGTATTGTGATAGCAATAGAAAACGGACAAAGACAGGGTTAAGCAGAGGAATGACAAGAAATATAGTTTAGAAAGTTAATTCTGGATGCTGGGGCAGGAACTAAGCTGGAGGTGGTGTCTGTCAACTTCTCCACCAAAGACTACCAGGGACACATCTGTGGCTGAGCAAACCAGTCTTATCTACAGCATGAGGAAACATATAATACAGGAAACATGGTCTCTCAGTAAGGGTGTGGGAAAGAACCTCCTCAGGATTTTGACTGTCATTGTGACTATATCTATATCTATATCTATATCTATATCTATATATCTATATATCTATATCCATATTATCACTGTGGCTGAAGAGATGGCTCACTGATTAAGTGCACAGAATGACTTGTAGCTCAGTTCCCAGCATCCACATCAGATGGCTTGCAAGTGGTGCCTGTGACTCCAGCTCCAGAGGACTCAGCCTCCTCTGTTCTCCTTGGGAACCTGCACACATGCACACCTATGTACTTGCACACCTGCACATGTGCACACACACAGACACACATTTACAAATGTGAATTATCAGTGTATGTGTGTGTGTGAGTGTGTCTGTGTGTACATGATGAGGTGCACTGAGGGTGTCAGAGGACAACATCACAGAGCTGCTTCTCCTCTTCAATATCTATATGGGTTCTGGGGATCGAACTCTGGTGTCAGGCTCATGTGGCAAGGACTTTACCCACTGAGACGTTTCACCAGCTCCCTTGTAACTTGTTTGGGCAAAGTGTGGAGAGTGAGGCTCCAGCTCTGGGTAGAAATGTCTCAGAATGGCATGAGCATTTTGCATTTGCTTCAGAGTGTTCATACGTTGAAGGGTGCCGGAAAGACAGGAGGACAGAGAGACGGCAGAGCTGGGGCCATGCAAAAACAGCTGTCCCCTGGGTGCCTAGAGTCCTAGGAMAACCAGCTACTGCCACACATGAGTGCTGGAGGTAGGGCTGGCACAGAAGCCCAAATCTCTCATCTCTGCCTGTCTGAGCCTCCTGGCAAAACCCTTAGGAAGAGAAGGGGACTCATTCAGATGGGCCTTGAGGGTCCAGAGTAGAGGAAATGGGTCAAGAAGGCAGAGAGTGAAACAACCAGCCAGTCCACACGGTGCATCCCCAGAGCTGAGGAGTCACCTGATGCTTTAACTTGTTCTAGAACCACGGGGCCTCCCACCCCAGGCTGTAAGCTGCCCTGGGGGAGAATTGGGGGGGGGTGTTCAAAGTTACTGTCAGGTGTGCTGGCACCTGCCTTTCTCTCAGCACTCAGGAGACAGAGGCAGGCAGATCAGATCTTGGTGAGTTCAAGGCCAGCCTGGTCTACATAACAAGTTCTAGGCCATCCAGGGCTGCCTAGAGAGACCTCTCAAGATAGAGACAGAGGCAGACAGAGTGACAGAGAGAGATGAAGACAGAGTGACAAAAAGACACAAACACAGACAGACAGACAGGCAGACAGACAGAGAGAGGAGAAAGAAGAGAGGGAGGGGAGGAGAGAGAGAGAGAGAGAGAGAGAGAGAGAGAGGAGGTGGGGGGAAACAGCCCCTTTTATAGTGAGTCAGGTTTACCTAGCTGCTTCCAAGTAACTGTGTGATGGAGCCTAGAAGGAATGCTAACATTCCTCCATTTTAGTTTAATAAAAAAGAGGGAAACCTAGACAGGGCGATGGTGAAGCAGGAATAGGACCTTCATGATCATGATCTTTAGCTACTTCCTGCTGAGTTTGGGACCATGTGTCTCTGGGAAACCTAAGAAAATGGGGACGGGCTGTTGCTCCAGTCTTAGGAGAGCTGGCTGTTTCCTTGCCGTCCAGGGTCTGCAGAACCATCCGTGGGTAGGAAGGAGTAGGTCCAGTAGAAGCCGCTGTGTGTGAGAGGAGATTGGAGCATCTGTGGGCTGCTTCTCCGGAGCTGTCCTGGATGTAGATTTTGAGTAAACGCCTGGACTTGACAAGACACTGAAACACACACATATATATTAAAGGTAGAGAATAAAGTTAAGTACATTTGGGAGAAAAAAATTTATTAGGCGTATATTTGAAAGTCCATTTGAAACCCTTAGGTCTTGGTGGTTAGGAATGAGGGGAGTCCTAATCCCAGGGTACAGGAGAGGAATCCTACCCTTCTGGGATGGTTAGCAAATTGGAACTTAGGCTATTGATTAGGAGGTGTACTTATCTGGATGGAGTTTATTTGGTCATGAGGGGTAGATCTGAATGGATTTCCTTTAACTTATAAGTTTACAAAAGAGATACATTTGTTAAGAGCAGGATAATGTTTTAAAGTGAGCTTGGGCACACCTGGCTGTGGCCGGGTAACTGTGGGTGGAGCCGGGAAGGAATGCTAACATTTCCCATCCACAGCGGCACAGCCACATCGTTGGGTTAGTTGGAATACAGACTGTAAGTCAGCACAATAAATTCCCTTAATATATAGAGACATTCTGTAAGTTCTGTGGCTCTGGAGAGCCATGACTAATGCATGGGGTGAGCTTCACTGAGTATGTGTGAAGCAGCTGATCTTGAAAAAGTTCTCTCAGGAACAGGTGACTGACAGCTTAGGAATGATTTCTTTCTGGTCCGAGGCCTTTCCAGGCCAAAGCATTAGTGCCTCTGTTCCCAGAAAACAAATCTCTCAGCAAAAGGCTTTACAAAGAAGGTTTAGCTAGGCTGGTGGGGGCACTGGCTGTCTGTGGACCCAGCCTGAAGGCGGACAACCCGTAAGGGCCTCTTTTCTCTCTGACTGCCTTCTCTTGCCTCCAGGATTCAGGGAGTAGGGCAGGGGCCAGGACATTGAGGGACCAAGAAAAGAAAGGTCCTGAGGGAGCATATGTCCTCGGCTGGGAGAGGGCACATAGGACAGAGGCAGCCCTGTGCCTGGGCAGTATGACAAGCTTGGGATCTCCCTAGAGATGGGTGCTGCCCCTGTCCCCAGGCCAACTGACTTTCTTGAATGCACGAATCTGCTGTTTATTTAAATCATTTCCCCACAGACAACCCTTCATGGTTTCCAAAATGCCTTCCGGGATGGAGAGGCTCGGTGAATTTCCACTGCACGTGCTGAGGCAGCCCTGCTTTAGCCCCTTCCCCGTGAGTCTAAGGCGACATGACTCATCAGAGGGGTGGCCCGGCATTGGCTGGGAAGGGGAAGGTTCCTTGTTGTTGGTACGTGAACAGTTTCTATTTCTCTCATTTGATGAGCTGTTGGGTCTCTTCTCTGCTGAGATCAGTTACTCACACTGGACTCAACCGTGAGAAGCTACCCCTGCCCTGCAAGAGTTGGGTGTGGTGAGATGTCTGGCCTTAGGTCAGGGCTTCCGGGCCTCTGGACACCACCTTGCTGGGTGCCCCCTGGATCACCCCCTTGTATCCTTTTCTACAGTTGGAGGGGCTCATTAACCAGTAAGCCCCTCCTTCCTGTATTACCTCCCACTTCTCAGGCCCACAAGGTCCTGGATGAGGAGACAGGCTTTATTAAAGCCAAGCCCGGGGCACCCCTGTGATAATTCCTTCCATCCCACAGGAACCACGGCAGTTTCTAATCCCCTCATCCTAAGAGCTGTTGGGTCTCTTCCCTGCTGGGATCTGTTACTGGCCTGGACTCAATACTGAGAGGCTACCATGGCCCTGCAGGGCTGGCTTTCCACAGCTCAGATGCTGATCGGCTAAAGGACCAGCCAAGGGCTGCAGTGTGTGTGTGTGTGTGTGTGTGTGTGTGTGTGTGTGTGTGTGTGTGTGTG
>BDUI01000581.1:14945-36011 GCA_002335545.1 Apodemus speciosus | reverse complement strand
GGGCACCTGAGTCAGTCAGGGTGATGGGGGGAGGGGCAGCCTGAATCAATCTGCCCTGGTCAGCCCTTTGCTTAGGCCTCAGTAGGCCATGACTCATTTCCCCATCTAGGTCTCAGATTTCTCCCATGAAGGAGGCCTGAAGACAATCTCTCGGGTAAGGGTGGAGGAGGACACCGGGAAGAGGGGAGGGTGGGTAGTGACAGCTGTATCTACCCTTGCCTCAGGGGATCAAGCCTCTGATCGGTTCACAATGCTGGGTGCTAGGCATTCAAGAGGTAGTCAGTAGCAAACTAGAAGGCTTCCTGGAGGAGGTGGTATTGGTACTGCAGTCCAGCAAGGGAGCTTGGGGCATTCTGCCTCTATCCGGGCCCTTCGATGAAAGGATGCTGCGAGCAAAAGGGGTACTGGGACCCAGGGAGCTGCATGGTAGGGGGAACTCTTGGGCTTTGCCACAGGACTGAGCCAGAAATAGGAAGAGATGGCAGCCTTGACTGTCCTGCTGAGGGGTTCAGGTTCCCCTCAGATGTCCTTAGAAAAATATTTTGATCATAGTATGGAAGCTGGCTGGAGTGGGAGGCAGGTGCCCAGTGCCCGGGCAGGAGGAACCATTATCGTAATCAGGCTGGGGCTGAGAGCAGTGGCATCTGTCTGTGCTCCCAGGACTTGGGCGGCTGAGACAGGGCAGTGGAGAATATCGGGGCCAGTCYGGGTTATGTGATGAGATGTGGTTGTTGTTGTCTCTTTGTTTTTAAAGCTGGTTAGGAGATGACAGGCCTGGTTAGTTCTGAAAGGGACTGGTTGGTTTGGGAAACCTCTCTGCTGTAACCTCACTTGGGCCTCAGAACACTTTGTTCTGTTACTAACATGCGTGGGTGGCCAGTCTCCAATCCTTTCACACCATGGTGTTGAGTAGTCGCTGTTTTCCTGTTAACCAGTGCAGGCTGGGGACACAGCTCAGCTAGTAGAATGCTTTAGCTCACACGAAGCACCGGCTCCAATCCCCAGCACTGGGTAACACATGTGGTTCCAGCTCTTAGGAGGCAGAGGCAAGAGGAGCAGAAGTTCATGGTCATCTGGGCCTGGAGTCAGAGGCTGGCTGGCAGCCTTAGATATATGTACCAAACCAAACCAAACCAAAAAATCAAGACAACACCAAAAACTTGGATCCTACGTCAAACAAAACAAGACAAAACAAAAAGCATTACGGACTAAACAAATGAAAAAACAAACAACAAGCAAAAAAGCCTTGCCCTTTGCCCCCCTGCCTTATGCCTCCTTTCCAAACGAGTTCCGAAGGGTCACAGATGAACCGGGAGAAGGCTCAGCAGGTAAAGCTCTGCCTCGCAAGCCTGGAAGGTGGAGGGAGACAGACAATTCCACGAAGTTATACCCTGATGTCCACATACAGGCTGTGGCATGACATACCCTGCCCTGCCCCCCCACACTTACTTTTTTTTTTCAAGAGTAAAGACAGGTGTATGGGGGAAAAGAGTCCCAGCAGGTGCAATCTGGCCACGTGACGTGTGAAGTCACATGCCCCAGGTCCTGAACAGACATCTGTCTCTCTTCTGCTCCCACTTGGTGGGGTGTGGGAAGGGCTGATTGCACTCTAGAAGCTGCTGGACATAGAAGGAAGGGCAAGTGAGACTGCGCCTGTCCTCGGGAGCCCTTTCCAGAGGGCTTATGGGAGTGCCGTTCCTGGCACTACTAGCCACTGGGAAGGCAGGACAGGTGGCTAAGACACAGGGAAGCAAGGACTGTTCCCCACGTCTACGTGGCCCACGGTCTGGGAGATCTCTTCATCTGGAGTGGGGCTGCTCACTATYGTCTCTCAGAGGGATGGGAAGCTGAAAGCTGTCTTGTGGCAGTCTCAGAGTCCTTGGGAATGTGAAAACATGGCCAAGTGGTTCTTTTTGTGTCTTCGAGGCTGCTAGAGTGGAGCCAAAAACCCCTCAGTGCCTGGAGCCTGGGCCATTACAACAAGATTTGGTTTCTCGTCAGGGATAGTCTGGTTCCAGGATCGAGGGAGCCTGGCGTAGGTAGGTGGTGTGCGTATGGGGAATCTTCAGGTCGGGTCCGTTAACAACTAGACTAGGATCTGATCTATAAGCATCCCGGTCTGGCAGGTGAAGAGCAGACAAAGGTGCAAGAGGAACTTGCCAAAACTCTTGCTGTACTTGACTAGAAGGATCTATGAAGGTCTTTTTGGCCATTCCCCTGCCTCAAGGAGGCCTCAGTTCCCAGAGGAAGAAGACTCTGGATGGTGTGTGGTGTGTGTGTGTGTGTATGTGTGTGTTCAGAATACTTACCTTGGTCCTTCATCTTATAGTTTCTTGTCTTCCTTCTTCTGTCCCAAAGGACAAATAACCTATGCTGAAGGTAGGCCTGGACTGGTTCAGCCAGGATATCCATGTCCCTCCTTAGACCCAAGGCTCAGGGAGGTGGCACCGAGTGCCAATTCTGGTCTCAAAGTGTATGCTCCAGACTGGGGCTGCCACTGAGCTGAGGGAGAGGTGCAGAGGGAAGCCAGCTGGATCCAGCTAGGATGGGTGCAAAGTTCCACACCCAAGGGGCACCTGTCTTCCTATCTACATTGCCATGAATACCAAGAGCAAAAGTGCAGAATTTGGGGTTCAGAGAGAATGAAGTTGTATGTGGAAGCTGGGTTTGTTTTGTTTTGTTTGTTACACGGGGTTTCTCTGTGTAACAGCCCTGGCTATCCTGAAACTTGGTTTTTGTAGACCAGGCTGTCCTTAAACTCAGAGATCGGATTGCCTCTGCTTCCTGAGTGCTGGGGTTAAAAGCGTGCGCCATCACAGGTAGCTAGTATGTGGGGTTTTAAAAGCCAGGCTTAAAGACAGAGGGAGTTAAGTCAACACTGTCCTGAGGCTTTGAACAGGGTAGGCTCCAGTGGCTGGGTGGCCAGGGCTCAACCTTTATGTCTGTAGAAGAGACTGACGTGGAGAAAGACTTGTCAAGGTGTGGGAGGACTGGGACTTTACCTCAGCACTGGCTCAGTCCTCCTCCCTACGCCCTTCTGTCCTCCTCGGGCTAAGACTCAGGGTTGGGAGCGGGGTGTGTGTGTGTGTGTGTGTGTGTGTGTGTGTGTGTGTGTGTGTCAGCCTAAAGAGGGCCAGGAGAGAGGGATTGAGGAGGAGGGGCAGGGCTGGCAGAGTGGAGAGAACAGAGCCAGACTGAGAGAACTGAAGGCACTGCCCTTCGCCCTTTGCCCTTCACCTTTGCCCTTCACCCTTCGCCCTTCGCCCTTCGCCCTTTGCCCTTTGCCCTTTGCCTTTCCCTGGCTTGCCAGCCTGAGTGAAGGTGGCAGGCTTCCCTGTGTTGTGTGTCCTGTGTGCCTCCTTTGCCCTCAGCAGGGAGGTGCCTCCACACAAACAAGGCTCTGGCCTAATGACTGTTGTCTTTGGGGCTTCACACTGAGGCCTGGGGCTTCCTCCTCCCTTTCTTGAGCCATTCCTGAGGGATGTCCATCCCAGCCAACCAGCCCTGTGATGGCTGCCACAGGGTGTGCCTGCTTCCTTGTAGGTTCCGGTCCAGAAGTGAGGTGTATGTCATTACAGCTCCTGCCCAGGGTAGCCTGGGAGGCCCTTCTTGGCCACTGGGAGCCACCTCACCGGGATTTTTCCCTTTTCAGGGTGAACCTGGCTCTGTCTCTCTGTATTGGGAAGCTGAGACCAATCCTTGCTTAGGCCTCAATATGGGCAAAAGGCTGGGAACAGGATTAAAGGGCCCTCGGGCCAGCAGCCTCGGCCTAGAAGGAAGAAGGGGGCAGAGGGTGATTTATTCTCTAGAAGGTCCTGGAAAGTGTACGGCATAGCACGGTGCCACCACAGCATTGGCTGAACCGCCTCATCCCAGAGCAGTGAAGGAATGCAGGGTTGCATCTCTGTGGTGACAAAGCTCATCTCCATCTGGCAGTGTTCCTGGGGCACCCAGTGCAGCGCCTGACACCAGAAGTAGGGAGCCCTACTGCTAAATTTACAAGTCGAGCCATTTCCTTCCGTCTGGAGATCTCCCAACTTGACATCCCTCTCAGATCAGCACTGATAATGGAGGTGTAAGCATGTGTGAGGGGTGTGTGTGAGGTGTTTGGATCTAACCGATGTGGGGTGTGTGCGTGTGTGATTGGTGTACATGTGGCATGTCACATTGAGGTATATCTGATGGTCTGTGTGTTGTACTGTTGTGGGTTTCAGTACCTATGAGAGGATAGGGCAGTAACCAGGCCCAGAAATGGTCCCTAGCAGTCTGAGAGCTTGCTCTTGCCTGGAGCACAGAGGAGGTTGCACTGGCCACTGAGGGAAGAAGGACTGTCACTCCTGAGCGGACAGAGAAACGGACTAGAGGACTTGCGTCTAGGCAGGGATAAGTTCCATGCTCGAAGTGGACAGACACTCACAGGTAGTGTTTTGCCTCAGGATGAGTGGTCAGGGGTGGAGGTCTGTGGGCTGCAGAAAGAGCAGGGGTGGGTGTGAGGAGCTGGCCTGTGGGCCTGRGGTCTGGCTCCTAGGTGGAACTGCTGACGCAGGGTTCCTGTGGGCTCTGCTGGCACTTGGGAGGTCACATCATGGAGGGCGTGCCACATATCCATGGGTCATTGAGGGTGTCTCGGCTCAACTGCGTGGCACTGTAGCTTTGTGGACAGGTATGCTAGCAGGGCTGTGTAAGCATGAAGGTGCATGTGTATGAGTCTGTGTGTACATGTCTGCATATGAGCACATGCGACCCCCGATGTCTGGCGAGACTCTGGGATGGCTGCAGTGGTTGGGCTTTTTCAGAAACAGGAATCTGCAGGAAACACCTTTTCTAACTTGACCGTCAATCCTGCCTGATCCTCCCAGGTGCTTCCTCTCTGCTGTTAACTCGAGTTCCTGTCCCCATATCCTGCTAAGGCTGTCCATTTCCCTCCCACCCCCGCCCTAGACCTCCCCTCCCCCTCTGCTGCTGGTTCTCCTGGACTGTGGCTTGGATATGCTCCTTTCTAGCCTTTGCCTCAGCTTAGAGTGAGCAAACCTCTTGCAATCACAGAAGTCTGAGTTGCGGGATGCACCTGGCTGGGCTCGGGTTCAGGAGGATGAGGGTGGACGGGAGGCTCGGGCCTTATCATGCATGTCCAAGGAATCTGGCTACTCCGACAGTCCTCCCCACCCCTCCTCACAACTACCCCTTCCAGTGGGCTCAATGTTCTTGCCAGCTCTTTTCCTTTGCTACCCAGGCTGAAGTCACTGTCCCCAGTCCCTGAGCCACTGCATTAGCATCTGACCTTACTCCGTGGCAGCCTTTATCCCCTACTTGTTCACCTCACAGCTAAGTGCCAGTCTGATGGTTCTGCACCATCAGAACCTTCCAAGGGTTCCCACCGGCCTTTCAATAGGGTCAGATCCTCACTGGAAGTAAAGGGCCTGCCAGCCAGCTGCTCCCCCAAGTCCCTCTGCTTGGCCTTCTGCTGTTGCTTTGATCTGGGCTACCTCTTCCCAGCTGGCCTCCTGTCATTCCCCCAAGTTATAGCTAAAGGCCACATTCAGTGGAACCCTCCTCATTGTGGCTCTGCTCTTTCCCTGCCCTCTGAGCGCTCGTCACAGCTTCTGCCACTCTGACATGACATATTTACAGTTTGGTCTCTGGCTCCCATGGAAGGTCACTCCAGGGAGGACAGAAGCCTTGTCTATCTCTTTCATGGTCACATCCCTAGCGTTGAGAACAGTGCCTAGCACCCTGGTGAGTCACGAGGACTGGGCTGTGAGGAGGTCTGAGGCAAGCCGCCAAAGTGGAGCTTGCCCTGAGCTTGCCCTTGAACCCAGGACATTCTGCTCTTCATGGAAGTGATGATAGGCACTCTTTGATATGCCTGGAGTGTTTGCTTTCTAGAACTGTCCCCTGCTCTGAGGACCCAAGGGCACTTCTTTCCTGGAGCCTGGGGAATGGTGGGAAGCCAGTAGAGATGCCTCGATCCCCAAACCAGACCTGGGCACTGTGCTTTTTTTTTTTTTTTTGGTGGGGAGCGCAGGTCCTTTTGGCAAGGAGCAGAGGTCTGTCTGCAGCATCCAGATATTTACAGTTAGGATGGCAAACAGCACTGCTGATCCTGAGACAGCCAGTGTCTCCAAGATGGGAAGCTGAGGGGCCAGGGCTTAAAGAGAAGAAGAGGTGCTGTGGGCAGAGCAGGGCCTGTGGTGGGATCTAGGGCCCTGCACGGATCCTAGGAGCACGGTCGGAAGGGCATAACACTTAAGTTCCAAGTGTGGCTGTCAGCTGACTTCAAGAGCTTGGACAAATTATACAGTTTCTCAGCACCTTCGGCTCCCCATGCATATTTGGTATTTGGTGTAGCATTCTTTCTGGCCTGTAGGGATTTGGGGGTTTGAGTCTGATAAGCTTTAGAAAGGTCTCAGGACAGGGCATGGCATGTGACAAGAATAAGTCACATTCAATGTAGTCGTTACTGCAGGAGCTGATGCAGAGGCCATGGAGGGGTGCTGCTTACTGGCTTGTTCCCTATGGCTTGCATAGTCTGCTTTTTTATAGAACCCAGGACCACCAACTGATGGGTGTCCCCACCTACAATCAATTACCCATCAATCACCAATTAGGTGAATGGCCCACAGGCTTGTCAGAGCCTGACCATGGAGGCATTTTMTTACCTGAGGCTCCCTCCACTCAGATGACTAGCTCATGTCAAGTTAACCAAAAAGTAGCCAGCACAGTGGCCTCGGTACCTCCACCAGCGTGGTTTTCAACTTTGGCTTGTTTCAGTTCATTTGTGTTGCTAGAACCAAGTTCACAAAGCTGCACAATTACAAAACAAACAAAAAGCAAGCAAGCAAACAAACAAACAAAAAACCAGGGACAGAACAAGAAGGCTTTTAAATGGCCAGGGGTTGGTATCCCTGGAGGGCCATCTTACTCTGGGGGGGGGGGATGGTGGATTCATTTCCATAATACAGGCATAGACCCCTTCAACTCTCTTGGCACAGTCACCTCTCACTCAGCCCTTCTTCTGAATAAGGGGTTCTTAACCTCCTTAATGCTGTGACCATGTTGGGGTAACCCCCAACCATAAAAGTATTTTTGTTGCTACCTCATAACTGTAATTTATTCTACTGCTAAGAATCGTAATGTAAATATATGTATTTATTTAACCAATGTGTTTATTTAACTATATGTGTTATCTTAAGCAACCTCTGGGAAAGGGCCATTTGACCCCTGGAGGGGTCATGACCTACGAGTGGAGAACCAGTGTTCTAAACATTGTTGCGTGGACCACTGTAAGTAGCCAGGCATCCTTTTGTGTAAATGTGTTGAAGCCGCCGCAGTGTCTCTGAGATAGAGACAAGTAGGGTATGATGAGGAAGCTTAGACAAAGCAGCGCCTATAAGACTCCTAACACACTGCTAGTCATTGCTTGCTTTATCAAGGGCCCAGAAAGGTTAAAGCATTTGCCTAAAATCCACACAAACAGAACAGCCCCACTGTGTTTCAGGCGAGGCCATATGACTCCAGAGCCCCTGTGGCTGACTGATGGAATTACCTTATACCTGCCTGTCACCTCTGCTGCCTCTGCCGCCAGCCTGGCTGTCTTCAGAGGGCTATGGGATGCCCAGCCTGGTCTCTGATCCTGGAAGTCTCTAAATCCCTTAGATTTCCTAGAAGTCCCTTTGTCTCCTGCCCGCCACAGTGTTTCTAGCTCTGGTCATGACAGAGAGCCAGAAATCCTCTTGTCACCCTGGAACCCAGTTTGGTCACATTTCTGAGAACGAACTGCTTGTGAAGCTGTACCATTGGTGGCAGCTTTTCCTCCATAGCCTGCTCTTCACTCCTCCTCTAGGCGTAAGCCACAGATGCCTCTGACTGCCAACATGGGAGTGGGGTTACCTGACTGGGGACGTGTCATCTAGGCTTGAGAGCTCAGTAGATGTTGGGGATGATAGGTGTACTGGAGGGGGTATCTCATCCAGCCACATCCAGACACACCGGCAAAACCCCAGTCCTTGCATGGATGTGCGTGGGCCAAGGTGTGGACTCTGCCCTGACCATGGAGGTGCTCACCATTGTCCACTGTGCTCCTCCCTCCTGTGACTCATGCTCTTGTCTTTATGGGAGACCACAGCCATGGGGAGAACCAGATCCCCAGAACCACACAGCACACAAAGCTGGAAGGGGCTGTGACAGCGCCCTCCAGGGCAAGGTGTTCCCACTCTGGCGTCTCCTACCTGCATCATCGCTTGCAAAGTGTTTGGGAACCGTCTGTGTCTTACCTAATAGCTTTCCTAAGTTGACTTGATTTTCTTTTACAACCCTAGCATTTATTTTAAAAGGAAAAGATAACCATTACTCTGATGGGTAACTAGTGTCACTGGCTGAGAAAACGACATGGTCATGAAGGTAAGTATCACTGGGATGAGCTCAGCTCCTTGAAGGCGTCACTAGGGGTTTACTGCTAGATCCCCACCTCCAAAGCAGGCCTGGCACTCAAGTTCTCAGGACTGAGTCAGGGAATGAATGCAGGGGTGAGGGACCTGAGCTTTGGTGAGGAGGAGGAGGAGGAGGAGGAGGAGGAGGAGAAGTCACAGGGGCCCCAGACAGAGTCGGATCATTGAAAGGGATTTGAAAAGCACAGAACTTCCACACTGTGCTTCGGAGTTCTTCGGTGCCCTGTTCAAGCGCTGCCTCTGCACATCAGAGGACCACACGGGCACAAGAGGGACCCAACGCTCAGGGGGCAGACCCCTCTCACCCACATTCAGCCTGAGAGCTGATCCAGGGGTGCCTCCTTGGTAGAGTTGCCAACACCCCTCTGCCCCCATAAGCTAATCTGACAGACATGTATGTGGGACATGCCAGTCCTTCCTACCACATGCCCGTCTACTTGAGACCAGCATGATGCTTGAGCCTGAGTCACCTTCCCCAGCAAGAGACCGAATGGCCCTGTGACCTTCTGGCAAGACTGCGATGGCAGCTGAGCTTAGGGCCTGAGCTTCAGGTCTTTGCCTGACAGGAGCCTATGGGGGTGGCAGCTGCAGCACAGCATCCGGGTGGGAGGCCTGGCACCGGAAAGCTGACGTCACTCCTGACTCACTCACTCACTCACTCACTCTTCAGGCAGGGCTGGGGGTGGCCTGTCCCTCATCGACGGCCACTCTCACCTTTATGACTACCCTGGCTCAGGCCTCTCTGCCCAGTCACTCACGTCTTTCCACCAGGGGCCATCTGCTTGAGGCTGGGCTTGGACTCAGGAGGAAGGGGAAGAGCATCAGGGGAGAGCCTGGAGCATCTGATTGTGGAAGGGAAAATCCACGCTGCAAGCAGGCTGGGTGGACAAACTGGAATCCCAGAGGCAGAAGGCCAGTGACRTCTGAGCCGCCGTCCAAATAAATGGTTACAGAAAAGAACAACACAGAATCATCACTTCTTCCAAATGAGTCCCACACGGTTTTAATTGAAGTAAGAAAAATAAATAAAACCTGATCCCAAAACTGTAACAGCCAGGCCATGAACGACCTTAAACAGAAACCAACTGTGTGGTCACTTACTCTCTAGCAACGAAGCTCTGGCAGCCTGGGCAGCAGCCTGGCTGGGCCCCCATCTCATGCTATGCCCAGCACATGTCCAGAATCCTGTCTCCTCTTGGCAGGCTCCCGGGGAATGGCTCTGGAGAAACAGGGTCCTGAGGAGGTAGCAAGGGGTAGCAGACATCCTACAGATGACTCACTGGTGGTGGCATCGGGGGATCTTTAGTCAGAACAGGAGCTGGGGAGGGATGTGGGCTCTTCTACCCCAGCCTTGGACTTTCATCAGGTATTGGAGGTGGGGTTTTCCCCCTGATTTGGGACTCCAGCAGAACATGAAAGCAAGCTGCTCTTTTATGGTTAAGTTTGGCCTCTTTGAGTTCATCTGTGTTTGTCAGAGCTGGAAAGGGTACCACACCGAGGACAGTGGCTTTGGGATGTGTGTGTGTGTGTGTGTGTGTGTGTGTGTGTGACAGACGCAAGGACTGAGGCACCCAACAAACTCTGAGCAACACACTCTCACCTTGCAGGGAGGCCCAGCAGCTCAGTCCAGCACTGGAGTCAGGGTCTGGAGTTTCCCACAAGGCTATGCTGATTTCCCTCCTACTGCAGGGACCTCAGCTAGCAGGGCCTCCCTCTTCTCCACAGCTAGAAGGCTGTGGCTCCAGGCATGGCAGGTTCAGCAAGACTAGACATGATGGTCCCCCTTCGTGCTCTGTAATTTGTCCCTGGAATCAGCCATTAAGTCATCTGCGGAGGCTGATGCCAAGGATAAGAGCCCCTATCAGCTTCAGGGATCTATGGCCCAGACTCCCTGGCTGGGCCACCGGTTGTGCTGTATCAGCTTCCAGACTGGCTTGGTGGGAAGGGACCCAGGCTGTGACACAGCCTCATAGCCCTGGAACCAACGTGCATGACGGTGCCGGTGCCGCTAAGACACAAGTCCCGTGATTCCTGGTCCAGGAGCCCTTGTAACTCCCTTGCACTCTCTATCCCCCTCAAGCTCCAAGTTCCCCAAAGAGGAAAGGCACAATATTCTGCTCCAGCACCTAGGTACCTACCATACCTTATGTTGGGGGTGCACACAGGTTCTAGCCAGAGGCCTCCAAGACAGTGGAAACATAGGGTCTGCAGGGAAGCTGGAAGGGTCTTACTAAAGGCACAGAGGATTGGCTCAGGGGAATAAAAGATTTAGGAGGCTGGCTTCTGATCACTGTCCCCACCCACTGCACCTGCTTCAGACTGGAGTTCAGCCACCTACCAACTTTCTTGCCCCCCTGSCCCCCAGGAGTGTCCTGGGGGCCCACGTACAGCTGGGCCTCACCACATCCAGGAGGGGAGCCGGGTGGGCAGGCACTCGAGTTTTTCATTCTTACAGCTTGGGGTGGGACCAGGGCCTGTCCCAGAGGGGTTTGCAGCTCCTAAGGGGCCGGAAGGGGACGGGTTCTGTGAGTAGTTCTTCCCCTAAAATTCCCACCAGGCCTGGCTAGGCCCTGGGAGAGCCCAGCATCGTCAGCCGAGTTCCTCTTCAGCCCAGGCCTGTGACACGGGAAGTACTTCTTTTTAGGCCCTTGGGGGGTTTCCCTGGGCCCCTGGGGAAAGAAACTGTCCCAGTCATAAGTGGAAACTCGTCACAGGTCCTTGCTCCCTTTCCCCGCTAAAGCTCCCCAGACCCAGGGCTTTGGCTTTACCAGACTAGTCCGGCTGGGCCTGTGCCTGGCATAGGGAGAGAGGGACAAACATTTTCCTAAGTTCTCTAAAATGAGACGGCTAGTGTCTTTCCTAATAGTGTATCATCATCGGTAGCAACAGGTAATCTTGTCCATTTTTGCTATCGAAATTCCTAGAATGAAAACGCGGGGAGAAAATGGAAAAGCGAGGAAGCCTAAGACCCGAATAACTCAAAGGCTCCCTGCAGCTGAGAAGCTGAGTTCCTAAGCACTTAGCGGCCTGGAGCCCGGCAAAGCGTGGGGAGCACTGGGGGGTATACGCTGGGGGAGACGTGGGTGGGGCCTCTAGACTCCAGGCCGGCACTTGTCACGGTCTGGTTCCCAGTTTTTTCCCCCGCGTGTCCCTCCCCCTGATGCCCCGCCCCACCCACCCCCTGTCCGCTCCGGGAGCCCCGGGGGCGGCCCAGCCAGAGCCCCACGTGAAGCCGCGGGGGCGGGCACCGGCGCCTTCCTGCTCTACCCTTGTATGGTGACCCGAGGGGGCCAGCCCTCGAGTACTTAAGCCCGGGCGCGACCAAGAGCGCCCAGAGCCGTCAGCCCTCGCCAAACAGACGCCGCGCCGCCGGAGCCGAGGGAGAGAACCTCGGGAAGCAGGAGGCTTTGCGATGCCGATCGCCACGGGGCTGGAGGCGGCGTGCGAGCTAGAGTGCGCGGCGCTGGGCGCGCTGCTGCGGGAGCCGCGGGAGGCCGAGCGCACGCTGCTGCTCGACTGCCGCCCGTTCCTGGCCTTCTGCCGGAGCCACGTGCGTGCCGCGCGACCTGTGCCCTGGAACGCGCTGCTGCGGCGCCGAGCGCGCGGCACCCCCGCCGCAGCCCTCGCCTGTCTGCTACCCGACCGCGCGCTCCGGGCGCGCCTGAGCCGCGGGGAACTGGCCCGCGCCGTGGTGCTGGACGAAAGCAGCGCGTCGGTGGCCGAGCTCCCGCCCGACAGCCCCGCTCACCTGCTGCTAGCCGCACTGCAGCACGAGATGCKYGCGGGACCCACGGCCGTGTGCTTCTTGCGAGGTGAGCCCGAGCCCCGAGCCCCGAGCCCCGCACCCCGCACCCGGCGCCCCGCGCCCCGCGCCCCATACCCGATTTCTTGGCTAATCATATCCTTTCTTGCTTTTCCCGCAGGCGGTTTTGAAAGATTCCAGGCATACTGTCCGGATCTGTGCTCTGAAGCTCCTGCCCAGTCCCTGCCTCCTGCTGGGCCCGAAAATAACAACTCTGACCTGAGGGTTCCGGTCTATGACCAGGTGAGTTGATATTCGAATTCTTTGTCTTTATGTCTAGCCTTATTGTGCATTCTAGAGGGATGCCTCTGGAGAGAGCCAATGGGGAAAGCCAGGGGTGTGTTCAAGTACACATTCCCCTGTGTGGGGAGTGTATGTGTTACCTGCAAATATGTGGCACTCGGTGATTGAACATATGTCCCCTCGTGGCCTCAAGACTTCAAGTTCTGTCCTTGGTCAGAAGGACTGGCCTAGAGCGCCTCTTGTTGCTAGCCAGCCCAGGATATCTTGATCAAGCCCCCCAGGCCAAGGCTGAGTGAGGTCTCACCACGTTCCCCTTCCTCCTGCAGGGTGGTCCTGTGGAAATCTTGCCCTACCTGTACTTGGGCAGCTGCAACCACTCCTCAGATCTTCAGGGGCTGCAGGCCTGCGGAATCACAGCCGTTCTCAATGTCTCTGCCAGCTGCCCCAACCACTTTGAGGGTCTTTTCCGTTACAAGAGCATTCCGGTAGAAGATAACCAGATGGTGGAGATCAGTGCCTGGTTCCAGGAGGCTATCGGCTTCATTGGTAAGGGAGCCTCCGCCCAGGGGTGTGTGGGCACTGGAGGGGACACGGTCGGGGCACCTGACTCCTCTGTCCACCTTCCTGGCTGACTCTCCCTCCGCTCCCGGTTTCCTTTCAGACTCCGTGAAGAACAGTGGGGGCCGGGTGCTGGTGCACTGCCAAGCTGGCATCTCTCGCTCGGCCACCATCTGCCTGGCGTACCTGATCCAGAGCCACCGAGTACGGCTGGACGAGGCCTTTGACTTTGTCAAGCGGCGTCGGGGGGTCATCTCCCCCAACTTCAGTTTCATGGGGCAGCTGCTGCAGCTTGAGACCCAGGTGCTGTGCCACTGAGGCAAGCCCTGCCTGGCCCCACCCCACAGCTCTGGCTTTCACTGACTCCTGGGGGAAGCTGCTGTGGACAGCTGGGCTCCTCTCTGGCCCAGCTCCTCCCTCCTCACCTTGCTGTCACACTGGGGTGCTAGGAAATCCAGGATGGCGGCTATTCTGAAACGGTGCTCTTCTGAGGGGACTTAAGGGCTGGCCCTTATTTGCTCTCCCTCCTTTGACTTGCAGAAATTAATTGGACTTTAAACCCATGTATTGTCATTTATATATTAAAGCCCATGGTAACCCAAGGGCGCAGAAAACAAGCTGTGACAAGCAGAAACCATGTCTAGGGGTGTGCAGCCCTTGACCGAAAGCTTAAGCCTTGTCCTCCCAGGGGAGGCGGGAAGTGACGTGTGTGTGTCATATTACCGACATCTTACTGTTGCGTGTGAGTGTGTGGGCATCTTGCTGTAATTGGTGCTGAAAAGTTATTTTTGTTCAACTGACATTTAACGCTCCCTCCCTGACTTCCTCCCAGCCCCGTGGGCCAGGGAGGGGGCGTTGGGAACGGCACTTTATATTTATATAGAACATTGAGGTTGTGTCAATAAAAACAGTGTTTTGTTTAAAAAAAAAAAAAAGAGCAGTACCACATCGTCTGGTCTCAAGTCTCTGCCTGCAATGGCTGAACAACTGAGGGCTCTGCCCTGGCCTGGGGTCGTTCCTATTCTGGTTCTCGCTCGTGGCTGAACTGGGAGGATTAGGAAGGCAGAGGCCGGCCTCAGTCCTACAGCAGCTCCCGTGCTTCCCTGATCAGACCCCACTTCCCGCATTTACCCAGTGTGTGGTGTGCAGGTGTGTGTTGGCTGAGGACATTCAGACCGGAGGGCATTGGCTCCCTGGGGCTGAATGAAGGGTGCATAACCTGCCCCTGGCACCCATTCTCTCTGCCCTGGGGTAAAGCACTCAAGAGCTAGGGTTGTTCTGAGCCTTCCTCGGGAACTGTATCCGTTTTATTTTTTTTTTTTTCCTTAAGTAGATTCTTTGGGAATCTCACATCAAGCACCCTGATTGTGCTCACTTCCCAGTTTTCCTATGTCTGCTCCCCTCCCCTAGGACGTTCTGCCCCCCAAAAGGAAAAGGTAAGTCCATTTTGTTTTGTCCATTTATTCACTGGAACATGGTTGAATTCTTAGTGGCTCACAGGGAGGATGATTCTCAGTTTTCATCCACACCAGAAGCCATCGACTGAGGAAGAGCCAATGAGGGGCAGGGACAGCCCTCCCACACCCACAGACATAAACATGGTTTCAGGCAGCCCGCTTCAGTGGTAGCCACAGACATCAAGTGGACTGGCCATATCAGGGCCACTAACCCACTCATGGCTCACAGCAGCTGCACAGTCCTTGGACAGATGCTACAGTGTAGCCTCAGGTACAAATGCCGCTCACATCGGGATGCTTCCCATCCCCCAACCCGTCCCCCGCAGGCAGCAAAGCCCAAGGACTTCATCAAGTCATCAATCAGAGGCACAGACTTGTGTCTCCACTGGTCTCAGCTTCACCCGTCCTGGGGCGGCAGCACAGACTGTAGACTCCAGCATGGCTTCCAGCGGCTCCCTGGGCCGTGATGGTCCTTTAAGGAGATCTAATCCAGAAAGTAAACCTTTCTTCATCTTGGGTTTTTATGGTTGTCCAGAGCCAGCGGGATTTCAAGGCCAGGCAGAAGGCGTGGGGAACTGCGTCTGCATCTGCATAAGCTCCAGGCTGCCATTCTGCGCACCTTCCTGGGCAACGACAGTGTGCCCACCAGCCCTCTCACCCTTCACCGCCGTCACATCTCCACTTTCGCCTTTCTCCGTGGCACACACACTGCTCAGTTTTCTATGTTCCCCACTATTCATCTCACATCTGTTTATTGTAGTGGTGCCCGCCTGCACCAGGCCATGGGGCGGGCAACCCTACCAATTTCTATTGGGACCTACCTGTGAACCTGATGTCCAGCTCAGGGTGGATGCCAGTGTCCCAGAGTCATTAACATTTCATCTTCTATATAGCACGGCAGTTGCTGGCATCCCCATTACACCCCCATTCCTTTCTCTTCTGTTTCTAACGTCTAGCAAATGGCCTGCCTTTCCCTCCCTCCCTCCCTCCCTTCCTTCTTTCCTTCCTTCCTTCCTTTGTTTCTTTTTTCTTTTTTTAAAAAACAGTTTTACTGTGTGACCTTGACTTATCTGGAACCGGATACGTAGACCAAGTTGACCTCAAACTCACAAGAGATCCACCTGCCTTTGCCTCCCCACGGCTGTGATCAAAAGGTGTGCGCCATCACAAATGACATTTCATGCTCTCTCCTTCAAATTTAATTGTGTGTGTGTGTGTGGGGGGGGGAACTAGCAAACTTTGTCAACGTTACCATTCTAAGTGTTCTGTAGTGTTAGATAATAGTCATAGAGATCGTGTCTAGAACTTTCCATCTTGAAAAATGGCAACACATTGTAAGTTGACGCTGACTTCCAAAACATCCACCAAGTAGCCTCTGCTTTCTGCTGAACTGGTGACTCTGAGGACCTGAATGAGTGGGGCCATTGTCGCCTTTTAAAGATGCATACCTTTTATTCTCTGAGAATCCCATACATGTATACACGTGTGTGCTCATATTCGCCCCCCCTCTACCAGCTCCCCCTAAGCACATCTCTCTCCGTCTCTCTCCCTCTTTCATGTCCTCTTCTTATTTCCTGACCCACCAAGTCCGATTAGTGCTTCCCAAGTGCTCGTGGGGGTAGTGCCATCCAGTGGTGCATGGGCGCACCCCCAAAGAAAAATGATCACTCTGATAATCACCAACTGCCAATAGCTGCTTAGCTAGAGTAGAGGCCTTGAGAGCCCCTCCCCCTCCCAAGCCACTTGGCCTCCACCTGGCTCGATCTTGCACAAATAACCACAATTGCTATGAGTTGGAATGCCAGAGCCATGTCCTGTCCAGAAGACAGCGTTTCCCATGCCCCGATCTGCTGGCTCTTACGCTCTTTCTGCGCTCTCGTCTGAGATGAGACATTCTCTGTGCCTTGGAGAGGACTGGGTGATACGGATATTCCATTTTAGAGCAAGAGCTCACAGTCGCACACTGACCAGTTAGGGTTCTCTGTATTAACCACTGCTAACTGCAAAGTTTTCCTGGCCAAGGCAGAGAGCACCACTGATTTATGAAATGCAAAGTTCTCAGATCCCTCCAGCACTAGCAGGTTTGTTTTGCCCTTAAAAATGGAGCCTTGAGACTCACGTTCAGCATTATTGTCTTCTTGTAACTGGTTATTCCAACTTAGTTCATGACATTTCTTGTTGGAAAGAAAAACTGTATTTCTGACCAGGTATGAGATTTTCCACTAATGTGATGATAATAATGATTTTACTAAGCAAATTACAGTAGGTAGGTCATTTTTTAATATATTTTTTGAAATGAGCCCTCACTATGTAGCCCAGGCTAGTTTCAATCGGTTCTATGGGATTACAGGTGTGAACCACCATGACAATTCATGTCTTCTTTTTTATGGAGAGAGAGAGAGAGAGAGAGAGAGAGAGAGAGAGAGAGAGAGAGAGAGAGAGAGAGAGACAGAGAGAGACAGAGACAGAGACAGAGACAGAGAGAGAGTTTAAGGTACCTGACAAGCTTTGACATCTATAAGCCTCGTGGATGAATGATTCTTTCAGTCAAGCTAATTAGCATATTCATTGGATGCACTGAAGCCAGTCCACACTCTGCTCAGGCCACAGTGGTGTTTGCTTTTATAGCATGGCCATGTGGCTCTGACTTCTATTTCTTGAGAAATGCTGGCCCAGGCTCAGCAGGAATGCCAACGGCCTTGTGGAGAACAACCAGTGTCCTCGGCTCTGGCCTTCCTTCACTGAACATGGGTGGCCTTGGTGTGTGCCAGGCTGCCGATCCAGGTGGGGTCCTGATGGCAGGATGTAAAGGACAGGAAGAAAGTCCAGGAGCTTTGCATTGTGAATTGTGAAATGGGAAGGGGGCCCTGACTGATCATGCCAGTGGCCGCGGCATTGGAAGGACCACAGTCATATGAGAGTCTGAGAGTTCGAAAGTGCCCCCTCTGCTGTGGGAGGTGTCTCTGGGTGCTGACAATGCTGGGGTTCAGTGTGAAGTCTCCCAGAGTCCTGCAACCTGTGCCTGTGCAACTGTTCACGTTCCTGTATGGCTTAAGAAATAAAAGCTTATAGTTGGGCACGGTGGCGCATGCCTTAAATCTCAGCATTTGGGAGGCAGCAGGCAGATCTCTCTGAGTCTGAGGCCAGCATGGTCTACATAGTGAGTTCCAGGACAACCAAAGCTATATAATGAGATCAGCTCTCAAAGAAACTGAGAGAGAGAGAGAGAGAGAGAGAGAGAGAGAGAGAGAGAGAGAGAGAGAGAGAGAGAGATTATATAAGTATGATGACCACATAGGGAGAGGTGCCTTGAGTTTTCCAGTACATTTTCTGTGTGAGCCCCCTGGTAGCAGGTGGGGCAGGAAAAGGAAAAGCCCCCTTTTAGTGACAGGCTCTCAATCCAGCTCATGAGCTACACGAGGCTGCGATGCTTCTCTGCCCCCTGGTGGCAGGAGGAGGAATCTCAGGGAAGCTACACTGCTAAAGGGTATCCTAAGGATTTGTTTTCTGTCCCCATTTTGTACCCATTTCAGCCAAGATGGGTGGGACTATGGTCCAGGAGGCTCAGGCTTGGGGATGGGTAGGGTCCTCAGGTAGGACTGGGCATGTCTTCAGGTGATAGTTGTTGGGAGGAACTGCAGGTGGAGGCGGTTGGGACGCCATGGTGGAGATGGATGCAGGTGTGGCCTGGAGAAGCCCCTATTAAAGGGGTAGGTGGTAGGGCACCTGAGCTAAGGAGGCTCTTCCCTGCCATGGTTCTGTGTGTTGCTTGCTGAGAGGGCAGTGAGGACCCACCAGGGTATCATGGGAAGCCTGTGGCCTTGGATGTTAGCTATGCTCTCCTTGCTAGGTAAGCTGGCTCCAGCCTCCGGGACATTGGAAACTGGCCAGAGGCTGTGACTGTGGCTTAAAAGAATCTTAAGTGAGTTTCACAGCTCCAACCTGGAGCTGCAGGGGTGTGCGTACAAGTGAGCTCCTGGGGACCGAGGAGGAGGCCTCCTGATACTTGTAGGAGCAGAGAGGGCCCACCCAACGGCAGATTGCCAAGGGCCACACCGGACACCTACTTGTTTTAAGGTAGAGGCTCTGTTCTAGCCTGGCTGGGACAGCAGGCACTCAGGATGAGCCCGAGTTGAGAAAAAGTTCAAGAGCAGGGTCTGAGGATAGCCCTGAATCTGGTGCCACCTCAAGGTTTAAAGTCTACCGCGCCTCTGTTCTGCCTCATATTGGCTGCCCTAGCCTTTTTGAGCCAAGTGTTAGTCCCTTAAAGGGATCTCCTTCACTGAAGGCCTTGTCTCTAGGTATGGCTGAGTGAGATAGCCAGGCAGGCTCTAGGGATGCATGCTGGGAGGCCTCTCCTGGAAGGGCCTGGGTTTTGCTGCCCAAATCCCTCAGCGAGCTTCCCCTGTGTCCTGCTGTTCTGCCTCACAATGGAGCCCTGGGGGCATCTGTATGTATGTTTGCACTTGTCTACCTGGGCCAGGCTTGAGCATGGGAGCACCCTTAGCATCCAGATGCACAGGAGTCTGCAGTACCAGTGTCCCAGAAGGCTTCACTCCTGAGGGAAGTCGGGCATCTCAGGATAAGGACATCCCTGCAATAAACCAAGGTGAGAAAAGCCAAGCTGAATGTGGACGCGCGGAAAAGATGGAGAGGAAATGTCCCCACATAGGCAGGAAATGAATGCAAGCTTCAGGAGGAAATGTTTAAATCTGTTCTTCCGTGTTCTTTTGATGGCTAATCGTTATTTTTATGAGACACTGTAAATTTCTTTTACATGATCTGATAAGAGAGCGCCGTTGTTCTCCCAGCCTGGGACTTGAGCAGAATCATCAGTAGATATTTGGGACCATGTCAGTCATTCTGTGAGTAACGGTGTGTGACCTAGCCAGGTGGGGTGGGTTATTAAGGAACAAAGAAGTCTGGGGCTCGGGGCATCTCTGTCTGGGGATCTCAGACATGAGGAACACAGACACAGTGGGCTGAAGCTGGTGGCAATGAAAATGAATTCAGATCTTGGAGCCATGGTGGATTGAAATGTTGGCAGAACAGAGGTAGCCTTGCCTTAGGGTAGGTGCGACCAGTGGTCTCTGGTTAGAAGCTCAGATGGACACCAATCCTTGGTCAGTCATATGGCTTCTGGAGGGAGCCAGAAACACGAGTCTTCCTGGCACTCACTCAATGTCACAGTGAAGACTTTCCCATGCTAGGACTCACAGTAGTTGCTAACAGCTGTCCCTGCCCAGCTGATGTCTTGTTTGTAAATACCACTAACTGCAGCTGCCGTGAATGATGGCTCTGAGGGCTAAGACCACACAACTGTACCAGATCCTAGAGAGTGGCCCTTCGGAGTTCAGGATGCAGCCTTGATCAGATGATCCTAAGGTGACTTCTCCTCCCTAAGAGGACTCACAAGGAGGTGTGTCTAGTCTGTGTCGCCATCAGAAGTTATGATGGGTCCAGGCGGTGCTGCTGTATTCCTCTCGAGCATCCTGTGGCTCCTTCCACTGCCTCATGGGTCCTCCTGAGACTTCTCTTCCCAGCAATCAGCTGCAGGAGGCTCCCTGACAGGAAGATGAGACGCCAAAGCAGACTGAGACAGGAAGTAGTCACCCTCCTCAACTCTCTTCTGTGGTTGTGACTTCTAATTTCAGCCCCTCGCTTCCGCAAGGGTTCAGAATATAACGTAGATAATAGGAACTAGGTGTGGTGGGTGGGGGCAAGGTAAGGCAGGAGAGACCAGGACATGTTCTGGGGAGTGTGGCTTGGGCTGGATAGAAGAGCCTGCACCCTGAGAGCAGGGGGCCTGGAGTTGGGATTGAATCACACGTGCTGAGGGAGCCATGGTCTGCTTAACCAGGGGAAGGATTCGAGCAGGCCAAGAACCTCACACGCATTTGTAGGCTGGGACTCCACAGGGGCTGTTGTACTTCCTCAAAGCCACACAGCCTTGGCTCTCACAAAAGTTTAGTCCCAAAGCAGAAGATATAGACACTGGCGTTGCTGGGTCCGTCCCAGCCTGTGTTCCGGAAGTCAAGGCTCACACACGTCCCTTCTTCCTTTCCCTCCCAGGGCTCATCTCAGAGGAGGCTCCAGAAAGCAGCTTCCTGGTAGAAGGGGACATCATCCGGCCAGTGAGTACGCACATGGGGTGTGAGCATCTTCGAGGCTATGACAGCTCTCAAAATCCTCTTCTAGCTGTCGTGAGTGCTTGACAGTTGGGACCTCTCTTTGGTTTGTATGGCTGGTTAGGTACCACTTTCAAGGTCATCATGAATATGATAATGGTGACAGCTGCAGTGACCACTTAGCCTGCCCAAGAGGGCTGCTTGGAAGAGGGGATTCAAACTCCGACTCCACCTGACACCTTGCCCAGGGGGAGTGCTTAGGGAGCACAAGGCTGGAGACACAAACCTCAGTCTGGTGGTGGTTGTGGTGGCTGCGGCAGCGGTGTTGGTGGTGGTGCACACCTTTAGTTCTAGCACTTGGGAGGCAGAGGCAGGCAGATTTCTGAGTTCGAGGCCAGCCTGGTCTACAGAGTGAGTTCCAGAACAGCCAG
>BDUI01000580.1:207844-235932 GCA_002335545.1 Apodemus speciosus | reverse complement strand
GTGTGTGTGTGTGTGTGTGTGTGTGTGTGTGTAAGACATGGGTATGCTAACTTAAAAATAATGACAGAAGTAAGAGCAAACAGATTGTGTGTACTGTAGCACTGGGCACGGAAATGCTTGATATTTTATTTGTGTATTGACCCTTTGGTCATTGTATACTAACCATCCTCCTCTCCTTTTCAACTTAGTCTATTTTATACGATGTAAATGTGGCTTCTCCTAATCGGTTTTGCTTCTGGCTTATGCAGAATATCTTCCAACCTCTTACTTTAAGACTGTGCATTTACTGGTGAAGTGAGATTCTTGCAGGCAATACATCCTAGATTTGTTTCTGAGTTTATGCCATTTTTCTCCCAGCATACATTGTGCTGGCTAGTTTAATGACAACTTGGCACAGCTAGTTATCAGAGGAGAGGGAACCTCAGTAGAGAAAATGCTTCCATAAGTTTAGACAGAAGGCATGTCTGTAAAGCTTTAGTGATTGATGGGGGAAGACCCGGCCCATTGTGGGTGGCACCACTCCTGGGAAGGTGGTCCTGGGTTCTATAAGAAAACAGGCTGAGTAAGCTTTTTTTGTTTGTTTGTTTGTTTCCTGAACTAGGAGACTTTATTGCTTAGAATGCACACATTTAACCTATATGTATATACAGTATTTCATTTTATTGCCATTAGCATTAAAGTCACTAGTTAGAAACTTGCACCTCTAGACACAGCTGTAATTCTCCTTTTACTATAGTCTCCCAGCCTAGCAGATTATTGTTTAAAATACACACATGGAACAAAAACATACATCTTCCTGCTTTTTATGGAAATGAACTTACCCTAAAGTGGCTTTAGGAAGCAGTTTCCATTGTGCATGTCCAGTGAATTTTCAAAGATGGATTAAGAATTGACCATTACTCAATCTATACAGCAATCTTTCCTATTTTATGCCTTAAGAATACTAGAATACATAGTTCTTTTTTTTCTATATTCTTTGTGTACATTCTGAATGCTTTCCCCTTTCCCAGTTCCCCCCTCGCCATATGTCCCATAAGTCCCCTTCCCTCTGCCCATTCCCCAATCACCCCTCTCCCATTTCTCTGTTCCGGTACTCCTCTACCATACTGGATCAAGTCTTTCCAGGACCAAGACCCTTTCCTCCCTTCTTCTTGGGAATCATATGATTTGCTAATTGTGTCTTGAGTATTCAGAGCTTCTGGGGTAATTAATATCCACTTATCAGCGATTGCATTTCATGTGTATTCTTTTGTGATTGGGATAGCTCACTTAGGATGATATTTTCCAGTTCCAACCATTTGCCTACAAATTTCATGAATTCATTGTNATCTATTGGAAGGACAAGGATTAGGGGATTGTCAAATAGAAACAAGAGATGTTCATGGCAAGAATGATAGAAAAACAAAGTACCCTCAGCACCCCAGCTCCCAGAGCACAGGGTGATAGGACAGAGTCTCATGACCCTACAGATGATGGAAGAACAAGATACAAAGGTAGGGAACAAGTTGGGTACATTAGAAGCCAAGAGCACTTCCCAGAGTCTCCAGTTCTCAGAACTGAAACAGAAAGCAGCTTCTTACCAAGGTGGATGCCCAAGGGAACATCCAAGACTTGGAGAGGCACAGACACTGCTCATTAGAACACCTGGGAAGAACAGCACACAGTTCTGAGCCTCTAGTGACTTGGCGGGAAGTCACCAGGCTGGGCTAACAGCGATTAAACAGCTGATACTGGCACAGAAACATGTCCAGCAGGAAGGCTATCTGGCCTTAGCTGACCAAAGAGCTGCAGAACCAGCAGCTTGAGAGTATTCTGTCTCTCAACATACAGTCTGTGCTGGGTAAGGGAGCCATCTTGAAAAGATAGTGCCCAAGTTGGGGGGAGATGAAACTGCCAGTAGAGCTGGGCCTCAACAAGAACTGGACAGTGGCTAGGGTTTATTACACAGTCCAGCCCTCTAGTTATATACTCCTAATTTGTCTGAAGTAAACTAATCCAGGAAGTTGATTACATGGTACCTTGTACTAGTGACTCCCATTGATAACTGGTGGGCACGCACACACACATACATCTGAACAACCCTCAACATAGAAACACAACACATATGAAAAGACAAAGCAACCCGATTCTTCCAAATGTTCATAATAAAGATGYTCCACTAAATGACATATATTGGCTAAAGAATTCAAAAGAATGACTTAGTGTCATATCACTGAATTCCAAGAAAACAYATAAAGACAACTTACTGGATTAAGGAAGACAATATAAGTTGTGAATTAGAAGTTTAATAAAGAGATGGAATTTTGAAAAGAGAATCAAGCAAACATTGGAAATGAAAAAGGCTCAATAAGCCAAATTTTTAAAACTCAGAAGCAGCCTCCTAGACCTCTGCAGAATCTGAAGGCAAGGCTGATAAATGTGCACTGGCAGAGAAGATGAGTGGGAGACATAACTGGGAGCAGAACATGGAAGATTCTAGAACAGGAATTAAAGTCCCATTTTATGTATATTGTATAAGAAGGCTCTGAGACACAGACTTGGGACACAGAAAACCTCCTTAGTGAAATAACAACAAAGAATTTCCTGTCGTGGGAAAGATATAAATATCCAGGTACAGAAGACATGTGGAGCCTCAAACTGACCAACAAGCAGAGAAACTATGAAGATACACAGAGACTATCCAACCTACTTCTGAATAAACAATGGAATACTGAAGAAGTCAGAAAGGGAACTGACATGAAAGTGGAAACTCATTATATCAGGATTTATGGATTTAGGTGCTATGTTTAAATAATAGGGGGACACAAAGTTGGGTGGATAGAGAGGTAGAAGGGAATCTGGATGAATAGGAGTAAATATGATCAAAATACAATGTATAAAATTCTCAAAGAGGCAATAGAAATATTTTTAATTTTAATTGGTGCCTTAATTATGGTTCTATTGCTGTGAAGAGACACCWCAGCCAAAGCAATTTTTATAAAAGAAAGCATCTAATTGGGAACTTGCTTATAATTTAGAAGGTTAATCCACTATTATGGTGGGAAGCAGACAGGCAAGGCACTTGAGAAGCTGAGAGCTTTATTGTTCCACAATAGGCAGGGAGGGAGGGAGGGAGGAAGGACAGAGGGGGGACAGAGAGAGACAGAGACAGAGACAGAGAGACAGAGAAACAGAAACAGAGAGATAAGGCCTGGCCTGGGCCTTTGAAACCTTAAAGCCCACCTCCAAAGATACACCTCCTCCAACAAAGCCACACCTCCTCCAACAAAGCCACACCTCCTCCAACAAAGCCACACCCCCTCCAACAAAGCCACACCTCCTCCAAAAAGGCCACACCTCCTAAACATTCCCAAAAAGTCCCCCTAACTGGAGACCAACTATTCAAACATTAAGGCCCTATTCTAATTCAAATTATTATATTCTACTCTCTGGTCTTCATAGGCTTGTATCCATRACACCATGCAAAATGTACTCAATTTGCTTCAAAATCTGTATAGTTTTTCACGGCCTCAACACTAAGTCCAAACTCTTCTGACTCTCTTAACTATAAGCCCCTGTAAAACCAAAAGMAAAAAGCAAATACCAGACTCTCAACTACAATGTCGAAGAAAATATATAACCACTCCACAAAGGAGGAATGGGGACATAGTAGGAAATACTGGGCCAAATTCTGCAGCTCTATGTCCAATACCCAAGGCCTTAGATGAGTCTTCCCTTCCARCTTTGCTGACTGCAAYCCCACACCTCTCTCTAAGGCTGGTTACACACTTCACTAACAGCTTTTCTTAGCAGGTATCCCATAGCTCTGCATCTCCAACATCTTGGGGCTCTAAGACAATCCAGACTTCACTTCCATAGTTTCATACAGTGGCCTCTTCGGGCCTCCATGCAGGGACTCTCCTGCTACACATCTGGCCTCAGCAGCTTTCACTAAGCTCAGAGGAGGATTCCACAAGTCCTTCTGTATCCTTCTTGATTCTAAATCCAGAACCATGTGGCCTGAGCTGCCTAGTTTTGCGTGCTGTGGCTGAGACCTGCCCCCACCCAATTACATTTGTATTTGCACGAGCTTCCTGTTGATGATGGTTTCCATAACTGTTCTTTCTTTCTTTCTNGATTGCATTTCATGTGTATTCTTTTGTGATTGGGATAGCTCACTTAGGATGATATTTTCCAGTTCCAACCATTTGCCTACAAATTTCATGAATTCATTGTAAGCTTTAAGGAGCAAGACAGTAAGACGCCGTCTCCTCCGTGGCCTCTGCATCAGATCTGTCTTCAGGTTCCTGCCCTGCTTGAGTTCCTGTCCTGGCTTCCTTCAGTAGTGGACTATAATGGACTATAACCCCTTTCCTCCCCAACATGCTTTTGATCATGTGGTGATTCACCATAACAACAGTAACCCTAGCTAAGGCACACATCTTTACATTGGCTCATGGGTTCCATTTATTTACCTTTCATCCAATTAGTGATTAGTAGAGACTTGATCCCATTGTCATGTTGATTTCTTTCTGGTGAGTTTATATTCATATTCTCCTTTGTTTCTTTCTTCCTCTGTTTATCATTATGACTTGGTGGTTTTCTGTATCAGTAGGAATTGAGCCTCTTTGTCTTTTGTGGACATAAATTTTGAGTGGACCCTGTAATTTTGCACATCATTATGCTGCTAAGTATCCTCCCCATTCTGGAGAACGTCCTTCAGCCGCCGTGGTGGTACTCAGTCTACTTGGCTTATCTACAGGACAGCTTTGCTGACTTCCATGCTCTTGGCTGACATTTGGGTTTCTTTGCAGGGTTGAATATGATTTCTGCTGAGAAATATTCTGATAGGCAAATGGAGGGTTCCCTCGATGTAACTTGGCACATTTCCTGTTTTCAGAATTCTCTCTTTATCTTGGACTTTTTGCAGTTTGACTGCAACACAGCATAGAGATGACCTTTCGATAGTCAAATCCATTTGAGGCCTATTGAGCCTCCCAGCTCTGGTTGTCCACATCACTCCTAAAATTCAGTACATTTGGGAAGCTGTTGTTTTGCTGAACTTATTTTATATGCCCTTTCCCTTTCCTCCTTCTTCAGGAATACCTATAATTTGAAAATGTACTCACTTCATAATGGTGCAGATGTCTTGGGACAGACATTGTGCTTCATTCTTCATATTTAGAGAAAGAGTTATCTCAAAAGACATACCTTTGAGTTCAGAAACTCTTTCTTCCACTTGATCAAGTCTGTTGCTCGAGATTTCTACTGAACTTTTCATTTTATTTATTGCATTTTTCAGGTAAAGATTCTTGTTTGACTCTTTTAGTGGCTTCTAACTCTCTGCCAGATTTCTCATTCAGACCATGAATAGTTTCCCTAACTTAATTGAATTGCCCTTCTGCATTCTCTTGTATCTTATGAGGTCTCCTTAAAGTCTTTGTTTGGGTCCTCTTTGGGTAGACTGCTAATTTCCTTTACTTTGTGGTCTGTTGGTAGAGTTATTGTGTTCTTTGGCAAGAATCTCGTTAATTGGTCAGACTTCTTGTGTCCCTCTATCAACACTTGCACATCCAATTGGTAGTTGTCATTACCAATTCTATATAGTGATTTTTTTTCTCCCAAAGTCAAGTCTTGTGTGCTGTTTATTATGTTAGTATGCTACCCAGACTCTGGCTCCATATGGATGCAGAAATATCATCTCCACATAGCTTCCTGGGTTATAATCAATGGCTTGGTTTTCTGCAGAGAAAGGATAGTCCCTGTACAACCCCTCTAGAGAGCTCAGGCAATGTAACACATTCACGCAGTAGTGAGAGGGCCCTGCCAGGCTCCATAGCATCCAGCAAGTCTGGATGCGTGTAGCATAGTAGTACCCAACAGCTTCTGCAGGACTTGCAGGGATAAAATCATTCCAGCAGTCAAGGACCCAATAAGGATGTAAAGCACACAGAAGCAGAAGGGCACAGGTGGGCTTGTCTTGAAACAGTGCCCCTTGGTGGCAGCATTTTTCTTATCAAAGAGCATCTTCCTAAGTTAAGACTGGCTCCAACTGACCAATGGGGTAGCTGATGCAAAGTCTTCATTTTTGAAACCATCTCAAGCCTCTGCCCCAGCTTTCCCACTGCTTCATTTGGGCATTCTAATGTTCTTCGGGCGTCCCCAAATTTCCCAGTGAATGGTGGCTGTTTATTTGATTCTGAGTCTTCCTGGCAGGGAGAAGGTGCCTCTAGCCTACCATTTTGCAGGTTTTGAGTTCTTTATGTCTTCTGTCTATCTTTGGTTGATTTGGGGGTCTCTGCAGTTTCATCCTCTTTGCATCTTACCATTGGAAACACTGTTTTCTACATATTTTTGGTATACTCATTCAACATTAGTTTAATATGTATGTGTAGGCTTATTTCTGAGGATTATTTTGTTCCATTATCCAATGTTCTTATGCCACTGCCAGCCTGCTTTTATTACTACTACTTTAGAATAAAATTTAAAATCAGAAAGCATGATACCCTCAATTTTGTTCTTCTTTCTCAAGATAGCTTTTTTTGTGTAGACTGCAGGTGTGGGGTTATACAAATTTTAGAATTTTTTTATTTCTGGTAATAAATGACCCTGGAATTTTTCTTGTACTAATTATGTAAATAAATCTGTGATGTATAGATATAACAGTAGTAATTCTTCTAATCCATGGATAGGAGCAATTTTCCCATTATTTTTGCCCTTATCAATCTCTTTCATTGATATTTTATAATTCTCTGTGCACAGGTATTTCACCTCCTTGATTAAATGCATTCTTCCTTTTTCGATACTACTATAATTGGGTTTTTAATTTTTTTTCAGATAGGTCATTATAAGCATTAAGGGAACATGACTGATATTTGTATGTTGATCCTATATTGTTAACTTTACTGAGTTCATTCCTTGGTTTAAGTATTTTGTGGAAATTGTAGGATTTTCTACATACCGGATTGTATCATTTATAAAGAGAGGTAAATTCACTTCTTCCATGTTAATTATGGTATCTTTTGTTTCATGTTCTATATAATTTCTCTGCCTAGGACTTCTAATACATTGAATAGAAGTAGTGAGAGTGGACAGTTTGCCTTGTACAGATCTTAGAGAGCAAGCTCTGGGGGGTTCTCTATGGGTTCCGACCATTATGTTATCTTTGGGATTTCCATACATATCCATATTGAATTTAGTTAAGTTCTGTTTATTTTATTAAAAATTTTTATTATAGTTTTCTTGTTTCATTTATGTTATAAATGTCATTTACATGATAAAATAATCTGACTAAAGCAAGTTAGGTAAGAAATGGCTTATTTCAGCTTATAATTCCAAGTCATGCTATCACTGAGGGGAAGTCGTGACAGCAGAAGTTTGAAGCAGCTGGCACATCATGACATCCTCTATCAAGAAGAAAGAGGAATAAATGCTGCCTGCTTGCTTGCTGCTTGCTGCTTGCTGCCTGCTTGCTTGCTGCCTGCTTCCTTGCTGCCTGCTTCCTTGCTGCTTGCTGCTTGCTGCCTGCTTGCTTGCTGCTTGCTGCTTGATAGCCCTCAGCTCTATTTCTTCACTTCAATATGCTTCAGAACTCCTGTCTAGGTAATAATGTTGTCCACAGTAGGCTGAGTCTTCCCACATCACAATTAAGACAATTCCCCACAGACAAACCTACAAGTCAGCCAAATATACACAGTGTTCCCAGTCTACCCAGGATTGGGTCAAGTTAAAAATTAAAACTAACTATTACATATAGGTAAATTCCTAGAAGCATACATTTTCCCAAGACTAAATAGGAAGTCTGCATAGACCAATAATAACTTTGAATAAGCAACCAAATATCTCCCTACAATGAAAGCTAAGGATCAGGCAGCTCTGTGGGTAAATTTTACCAAACATTTCAAAGAATGAATACCAATAGTTCTTACACTCTTCCAAATATAGAAGGGGACTTCAGTGGAAATTTCTGGTTTCTTTAGAGATTCAGTTGTGTCATGTGATTTTTTTGAAAGCTGTCTTATGAGAGAAGTTTCACTGAAGCACACATGTGAGAGGATGCTTTGCTGAGAACAGATTGGAAGCTGTCTTATGAAAGGGTATGTGATGTTTTGCTGGGATGGATGCTTGAGAGGGTAAGAGATAGTTAGAAAGAATATAAATATAATCCCATGGAGACTGAAAGGACATTCTTGCATTGGTTCCCCTTGTAATGCTTTGCTGGTCTTCACTGATCTTCCCTTGTCATGTCTTTGTAGAAAGAAAAATGCCAAAGAGCTTCTTGTGGTATTCCAGAAGCTTCTTGATGCTTCGACAGACTCATGCTGATTAGGCCGAGCCTCATGGTTTCTTTTGAACCAAGCTGCTGATACTGCTTTGTGCTTGGTGTTTTGGACTGGACTGCTGATATCCTGATTGGAATTCCCCCCTGCCAAAGAACTATTTCTAAACAGGTCCACATCCCCCATTTCCTATTAACCTTTCTGTCACCCTACCTCTGGTAGGTGGGCTAGAAGGAAGGTTGAAGTGTTTAAGAACCCTTATTAAAATAGGTTTTGAAAAAGCTAAGCCTACAGGGGACTAGTTTCAAATTTATTTTATGGAGCCATAATCTCTGTGATACCAAAACCAGACAAAGACACCACAGAAAACTATCCATTATTATCTCTGATAAACACAGATGCAAAAAAAATCTCCCCAAAGATACCAGCAAACCCAATTCAACCACACACATCAAAGGCCATGCACTGTAACCAAGGGGACTACATCCAAGGTAGGCTCAACATTCACTCATTAATGTGACATACCACTTTAACAGAATGAAATAGAAAAGCCACATGACAACTTGATTCTCTCAATACGTGCAGAACAAGAATTCAACAAAATCTCTCCAAATAAGCTTGTCAAAGGCAATTATGGCTAAAAATATAAAATATTCATTGTTCAAGCTAGGCATGCTTTTCCTTCAGCCAAGTGCTAGAATAGAGAACAGAGATGAGCCGAATTAAATGAAGATGGCACAAAGACAGTCTTGTCGGGCACCCTTCATCTCGCTTTGAAAATGTTTTCCAAGCAACAAATGTGCACATTTATTCTCAATCCATTTCAGGCACACACAGACGTTTCAGCCTCTTGCTGGCTTCTTTAAACTGCAGTAGAAATCACTTGACATCTGCAAGTAAGGGACAACATGAAATTTGCTTCCAGGCTAAAGGTTAAATGCATTTGTCATTGAAGTGCTTGGTAAGCCCACAAAACAGTCATCTGGATGGGGCATCAAATATTTAATGTGGTCAGAGGCACAAACAAGAGAGCAGATGTTCACATCTGGCAATGACAGGACCAAAAGAGGTTTTTCCTGAACTCCATTCCTCCTTTGCATAATCACTTTCCAAATGTTTTGTGTGTGTGTGTGTGTGTGTGTGTGTGTACATAGGAAAAGGTACAGACTAAGCATCAGAATGTGCATCCATGGGAAGAACATAGAGTAAATGCTCCTTCGCTTCTATTTGTTTCTGGCTCGTTCTAAACTCCTTACAAGGTTCCAAATAGTAACTGCACGGTACTTTTTAATTTTTTTAAAGATGTATTTATTTTACACTATGAATGACTTGCCTGCCTGCATGTATGTACACCATGTGCATGCCCAGTGCCCACAGAGGTCAAAAGAGGGCATCAAATTCCCTAGTCCTGGACTTAAAATGGTTGTGAGTCACCATATGGGTGTTACATCTTATTGAATCACTGGCTAAAAGGGTCCCATAGAAACCCCAAATATTACAGGCTATTGCCAAGGCTATTGGTTTCTCTCTTACCTGATGGATAATGAATACAGCACATATATCATCGAACATATGTCAAGTCCAGCAGGKGCCCAACTAGAAGCTTCACTCCTACTGACTAGTATTCACAGTGATAGAAAGTATTCTTCACACTACCAGAGGAAAAAGGGAATTACACAGCTATAAGCCCAGCCTGAAATATATACTGGTACAGTAGTAAGACAAATGTTGAAGGAGTAACCTACCACATTTCTATTGGATTTAAGGCCTGCTCCATGAGGTAGTTCTCTGACACTGCTAAAATGGCCAAGAACCAGAGACTATATAGGTCACAGGCCTAGGGAAAAACCTAATCCTGTTCTTCTACTAAAGCCATTTTAATGGCTCCATCAACATTCTGCTATACCCATAAGTCAGTGTCTCACTCAAACCTCACCAGAGAACCTTCTTCTTAAAGTAGATGAGAACTAACACCCACAATTGGACAATGTAAAAAGTACTAGAAACTTTGAGCCACTCAGTTCTTAACTGAATGTCCTCATCTAAATTCCTTCAGCTGAAAACCCTTGTGGACTTAGTCAACTGGTGGAGAGCAGATCTCCTGACCCTGTTCTGACTCAAAGATGGGAAAAGCAAGATCCTGTGTCAAACACACACATTCAATCCAGATCTGAGAATGAGCATAAATTTGAGGTCATCCTTGTGTGTTCAGAGGATGGCACAGGAAAGATTAGTTGTCTACTTGGTGGTTGGTATCTAGGACCTCAGTCAGGGTCATCTCCAGCCAGCTTTGCAAACACTATCTGAATAATGCCAGGGTTACAGAAGAAAGAAGGAAGGCATCAATCTATTTCCTTTGGGTCCATTTCTGTGCCATGCGATCCTCTATCCTAACCTTCCTATCAATTTTGGACCCTCAAACAAGTCAAGAAAAGAAACACGTCTCCCTTCCTTTCCTTGTTGTATGCTGTTCTATGGAGCTCACTGACAGCTGAGAGGCTGAAGCCCTGTCCTGACTCAAGCTGTATAATTACAGACTACTGAAAAGGGCMACTTGGTGTTCAAAACCTTTGTTGTTCCTAATCCACTGTAGACTCTCTGACACCGAACAGCTGCTGTTTTGCTCTTCACGGGTCTCTCAGGCCCCACAAATTGAAGGAGCCCTTATTTCTACACTGACATGACAGAACCAGGCAGTGCTATCAGAATATTTAGATATGTGTCCAGTCCCCCTGGCCCCAGAGAAGAGAATCCTCCATAGTCCTCAACAGATGTCACTTGGCCCCTGGGAGGCTGGCTTTTCTCTTCTAAAAGTAAGCTGAGTCTTAACCATTTCCATTGCCAGACCTCAGTGACTGTTTTGCAGGAACAAGATCTTAATCTACATTAGGAATGTGGAAACTAGCCTATCCCAGCCCATCCCCTGTTTTCATAAATAAAGAACCAAAAGAAATATTCAGGGTATATTGGATGGAAGAGACTTTATCCTGGCAAAGGACAATCCATGAACTGGCTACACCCTGAGTCGGTACAGGTCCCCAGTGGTCAGAAATGTAAACAGAGTGGGTACAAGAAAAGTAGCCAACCACCCAATTGGCTACAGCTTGGCATCTGCCTACTCTGCCTATGGTATGAAGAGGTGGCTACCTGTGATAGGCTGAAACACATCCCTATCCTATATTCCTCTGTTAGGTGGCAGCTGTTTCCATTCTAGGCTTCAGTTAGAAATCCAGGTGACAAGCAACCTCTGGACAAATAGAAGTCACAGGGATTTTACTGAAACAAAACTGGCTACTCATTTGTATGTTATCCATAGCTGTCCTTCTGCCCCAGAAGCAGAGGTGATCAGTCACAAAGATGTTCACTCTCTGGCCTTCTATAGGGGGGAAAAAAGACTGTCCCTCTGACTCTTGGCATTTTTCCAGCCCAGTAGTCCTACAACCTCAAGTACCTTTCTACTCCACAATCATGATGGTTAGCGTTAACTGTCCACTTGACACAATCTGGAATCACCCAGGCAGGAAGAACTGTTTAGATTGGGTTGGCCTGTGGCCAGGTCTGCAAAGGATGCTCATGATTATGTTAATTAGTGTTGGAAGACCCAGCCCTAAAAGTAGGTGGCCCCATTCCCAGGGTTTGGGTCCTAGGCTACATGAAAAAGGACAGCTGAACACAGACATCCTTTCTTCTCCTTTCTAGACTGGACATGGTGTGACTTGCCACTTCAAGTTCCTACTAACTTCACTTCCCCAAAGCAATAGACTGGGGCCTGAAACTGTGAGCTAGAATAAATTGCTTTGTCCAGATATTTATCACATTCTCATAAAAGAAACTAATAAGCCAATCAACCACAGAAGTTACAGTGACCATGACTTCCAGTCTATGTTCCAATATACTGCTTTTGCTGTTCCAAGCCCTTGTCCTTCCTACAATAATCTCATCACTAGAGGCAAGGCAGAAGGATGTAGTTCAAGACCAGACTTGGCTTCTCAGAAGGAAGGGATGGTGAGGGGAGGGCAGGAGGAAAGGGGAGAGTGTGAGGAAATCAATTCAATATTCACAGAGCATAGCCTGATACAGAGGAACACAGGCAGGTGGGAAAAATAAAATCTCCAAAAACAAAAAACAAAACCTGAGCAGCTACTGAGGATGTAAAAAAAAAAAAAAACCCAACAGAATAAATGGATGCTTTAAATATACAAGAAAGACCTGAGGCAAGTGGGGTTGTGTGAGACATGGAATGAAAGGTCTAGGGCTTAGGACACAGAGGAAGGAGGCCTCTGTCACCAGTGTGGGAGCAGCAACCCATAGAGAGGCTGCTTAAGGGACTCTGGGCAAAGTACTTCTAAAGGGGTCAAACCCTGCTTACTCACCATACCTCCAGCTGAAGAATTGACAGGGCCACGACATGTTGGTTTTCTTCCTTACAAATCTTACCAGGTCCTCAGCTGGTGTTTAAACTCATTAAGCTTCAGCTCATCCACCAGGGCCTTCCAGGGAAGTGAGGAAAGAGTGTGCCTGCCCCCAACCCCCGGGTGACACCTGGCTCTCACTCGAAGGATCTAAGCCCCCAAGCCCTGCACTGGCTCCTCCCCTTGTTCAGACAATTACAAACATGCACCGTGATGTGGAAGGGTGGGGGGTGGAACAAAAGAAAACCATAAGGAAGAGAGAAGGGCTGAGATGCTGGATAGGACTCTGAAGGAGGGAACAGTCCTTTCCTTTCAGGGAGTTGAGATTAAAGGGAACAATTGGGGAAATACATAGGTAAAATACTCTGTGGCCCTCCCCTCAACTACCTGTTGCCATCACACATATCAGATTGTCTCCTGGATGCTGAAGCGCCAGTCTCATTCTGAGATGCAGTTGCCTTGGGATAGGAGTAAGAAGCAAGGATTCAGATGCACTCTGTCCTGAGAGCTCTCAGAGTGACCTGGGAGTGGGTGGGTTGTCGGTGGTCCTCTGAAAGGGGCAGCT
This sequence comes from Apodemus speciosus, assembly GCA_002335545.1. Taxonomy (NCBI): domain Eukaryota; kingdom Metazoa; phylum Chordata; class Mammalia; order Rodentia; family Muridae; genus Apodemus; species Apodemus speciosus. The sequence continues at coordinate 222,697 of BDUI01000580.1, read as the reverse complement.
GGCTTCCCTGAGTTCTCCTGTTTGCTTTCTCTCCATATAACAAGTCAGCCAGGGAGCTGCATCAGGAAGGGCCTCACCAGATACAGACCCTCCGTCCTAGGCAACTAATCTCCAGAACTATGAACCAAACAGACTTCTTTTGCTTACAACGTGCTTAGTCTGTGAGTATTCCTTTAAAGCCACAGGGCATGGACTGGGACAGAGGGATCTAACTACAATAAGGAACAACTGCCAAATATTTTCCTGTGACTAAACCCACTGCCCCCAAAAGAAAAAGAGAAAAAATGTCCTCTGAATATGTTTAGGTTGGCTTCGTATGTTGCATATAATTTAATCCAACACCACAATGGTGTGTGTATGTGCGTGTGTGTGTGTGTGTGTGTGTGTGTGTGTGTGTGTGTGTGTGTGTTTTGCTAGAAACTGACCCAGGCTTGTACACACTGAGCAACTATTCTACCATTGATTTCCACCCCAGCCCTGCTTCAGTATCACTGACAATAATAAATGAATATGCATGAGGCCCTAAGTTCAATGCCTAGTRTCACAGTAAATAAATGTAATTAATTAATGGATTTTATAATCTAAACTATGAACTCTTTGGATGAGAACTGCAAATGTCCTTGATAATGTATCATCTCCTTTAACCATGTGTGTTTCTTGGCCTAGTTGAGATAACTATCTTTTTAATAAGTTGTGTGGGCAAAAATAATCCTTTTGTTACAAAGTTGGAATGAAAAGGCAATCAATTGGCATAAAACTTTAGTATATTGAGTAAGATAAATGAAGGCACAAAAAGTTCTATGATTGATATTACTTTATTGCTCTGGCACTCACTGTAAACATTTATACATCCTGTCATCTCTTTGGTAGGAAACTGAAGATGTGCCAGAGATGAATATATGTGTAAGCTCCCCCTTGGGGCCCCTCAAATGTGAGTGCAAAACCCAATCTTCTAGCTGACTAGCAATACAGCTTTGATCAAGTGGCTCAGTATTTCTTTAGCCTCAGTTTCTCCCATTGTAAGATGATTAAAGACTAAGAGAGCCAGGGAATCTGATGCCCTCTTCTGGCCTCTTTGGGTACCTACACACATGTGGTACCAATAAACTCACAGGGTACTAATACAATCACATTGTCTTTAATTTTTATAAATTTAAGTACAATAATATGACCTAACAATGGCAAAACAGTTGCATCTGGTGGTTATTTCAACTGTCAAGTGAGATAACCCAAAGCTTCCACTACCATAGCCCTCACCCGTTGTTGGTTTCTGTTCATCTCTTGGAACAGGTGAGCATTAACTGAGAATGTGGCAGACATTGAGTAAATGGTGGCTCTGACAAGGAACAGATGGTTATAAATATAAAGATATGAAATGGAGCCTACAAGCCTCGGTGGTGCAGTCACCTAGTCTACCAAAATGGCAGAAACTTCCATAAAATAATGGCTGTATGAACCCCAAAATAGCCAGAAGCAAAGAGCGATTACATCTCCCCTCGAGGACCCTGGAATTCAACCACACATGTGTCTCTGCATGTGCCCTAAAGAGCACACAGTGCCATGGAAACTTGCATGGTCATGACACACTAATTGCCCACAGGAGGAAGAGCCAGGTGGAGCTTCTGTCTGCACAGCTTGCATTTGACAATTCCCTAAAAGTGAGGCCCAAGCAATTATAGATGAGTGTAGCATCCCTGCCTCCCCTCCCCCACTCAGCATAAACTCACCATTTTCAGGAAAGATTCTCTCCACCATTCTGTCCATTCAGGATGATCTGATGCTTTACAGTGTGTTATCCTAGAATGTGGTCACAGAATAAGCAAAGTGGTAAATGTCTTCAGGAAAAGCAACCTGATAATCTCCTTAGACTTCATCAAGCTGACACAGCCGATGGCACGTGGTGCTGTTGGGGGTCAGCACTCGCCTTTATAGTGGTGGACTCCCACTTCTCAGGGCGATAGAGAATGTGTCATCATAGCCACATCAACAAATATGCAGGAGCTTTGTCCAGCAGCTTGCTGGGAGTCACAGGCACATCTCTAAAGAGTCTAAACCTTGTCATTCTCCTCTGAAGAGGAGAAGCCAGGTTAGCAGGATTTGCAACTGTTATTTAATGTTGAGGCCAAGCATGGCTCTTAGAGACCCCTCGGTGAGTGTGTGCCCCTTCCTACAGCTCACCCCATTGACACTGGAATGTACATCAAGAGAGTCAATAACCACAAAAAAAGAGTTGGATTTCCATGAAAACAGGCTCTCCCCCTCTCCTGAGCTAATTCTATAGCAGCGATAATGTACCACCAGGCATAAAGAGAATTCGCCACTGCAAGGAATTTACTTTTCTTTGTCTCTTTATGGAAGTGAAAGATATTCACAACTGAAGAAGAAAAATGAGCGAAGAACAATCCCAGGCCCCTCTGAAATGCCTGCTGGAGCTATTTTTACCTTTTCTCATTCCACTGTAACAAAAGCTTCTAAACATGGACTTGGAAAAGCCACATTTTAATGCAAGCATCTGGAAAGTTCTTTGCAAGCAAGAGCCATACATTACACTTCTTTGTGTCTACCGCCAAGCAGAAAATGAACCTAGGAAATAAAATTGGGTGCGGGAAGGCATGATGACATGGTGGCTGGCAAGAAAATGACAATGACAGTGGCCGGGATAAGATGCTCCCATGAAAATCCTGTCTGGACAATTTGCCTCGGCGTTAGCTTAACATTTTACATGTATTTCCTTAGAAGGAGGGTAGCATGTCTGTTCTGGTTGGGTTTTATAGTCAACTTGACACAAACTAGAGTTATCTGGAAAGAGGAGCCTCATTTGCGTTGATGCTCCCACCAGACTGGCCTGTGGGCAATCCTCTGGTGCATTTTCTTAATTGATGATGTGTAAGGTCCCAGTTCACCATGGACAGTGCCATCCCTGGGCAGATAGTCTTGGGCTTTATAAAAGACCAGGCTGTGCAAACTATGGCTAGCAAGCCAGTAAGTAATAATCCCCCGTGAACTCTACATCAGCCCCTGCCTCCAGATTCCTGCCCCTGAGTTCCTGCCCTGGCTTCCTTCACTGATGGACTGTGATAGGGAAGTGCAAAGCAGAAAGAAACCCTTTCTTGCCCAAGTTGCTTTTTTAAACCATGGTCTTTCATCACAGCAATAAAAATCCTAAGACAGAAATTGATACAAGGTCGTGGGTTATTACTAGATAGAATTGACTGTGCATTTTGGGGTAGGATTTGGGGCAATTGGACTTTGGGTTAAAAAAGCCATTGGGGACTTAAAGCTCAGACAGCTGTCCTTGGAAGAGAAAGATTTGAGAGCAATGCAAGTAATGGAGGCTTGGCTTCTGAAGTTTCAGGGGTAAGTTGTAGAGTTCCTTAAAGGCTCTTTGGGGCCTCTCCTATATTTTGAATTGAGAATCTGTGGTTCTGGTTAACTAAGACTAAAGAACCAAATCGACTGTGATTAACAAAAGACCAGAACCACTGAAGTGAAACCTTTGCTTTGCCTAGACAATCAGTACTGGTCAGCTGAGAATGAAAACTCAGCTTCAATTAACACGAAACCACATCCTTGCCCCCAAGCCTTCTGAGAGGTGTTTCCTCAGGGTYACTGTACAATAGCTGTGGTCCAGTGGGGGCCAAGGCTGCATCTAGTGCTGGCAGCTAGACTTGGTCATTTAAAAGAGTCACCCAAGTGGCATGGGTTTCGAATGCATGAAGGGGTTATGAAGAGCCCCTGATGCTTGGCACACTGTGTCAGAGCTGGGGTCTCTGAAGAAAGGCAGAAGAGGCTATTGAGAATAGTGCAGCCTCAGTTACAGTAAAAGCCCCAGGACTGAGAGGTTTTGGAGAAAAGTTGAGACCTGATACAATGTGGCAGGGTTAGAGTCCCTGAAGAGAGAGCCCAGAGGAAGCCATTGGCAAAGCTGGGTCCCAGATGTCAAGCACCATTGAATTTTTATTTAGCTTTGATTTGATTGTGACTATGCCCTAATTCTTCCCTCTTGAAGTAACAAAGCATTCATCTTATTTTTTTATTTTACAGGAGCCCACAGTTGAATTTTTGGAGATTTTGATATCTTAGAGAGATTTTGAACTTTGAGGCTTCAGACGTTTTTAAGAGTCTAAACTTTTAAAAGCATTTTAATTTGTAAAGACTGCGGCAATGTTAGTCATTTAGGTTTTAGATTATGATATTAATATAATGTCTTGGGAATAAACAAGAAAGGAAATGGTATGGTTTAATAGTAATGTATTCGTATATCAGGTTGACAAGGGGCCAATTGTTCTGGTTTGCTTTTGTCTACTTGACCCAAGCTATAGGTATCTGAGACGAGGAGCCTTAATTGAGAAAACACCTGCATCAGACTTTTCTTATCAACTGTATTTTCTTGATTAATGCTTGATATGGAAAGGCTCCAACTCACTGGGGGTAGTGCCATCCCTGGTCAGGTAGTCACCAGGTATATAAGAAAGTAAACTGAGCAAGCTAATAAGGAGGGTTCCTCTGTGCTTTCTGCTTTATTTCCTGCCTCCAGGTTCCTGCCTTGAGTTCTTGCCCTAACTTCCCTCAGGAACAGACTTAAGAGTCACACTCACAAGTTAGTCTGTCACTGAAGTCAGGGCAGGAACCTGGAGGGCTGAACTGAAGCAGAGACCGTGGAGGAACACTGCTTACTGGTTTGCTCCCCATGCTTTCTCATTTCATTGTCTCATACACCCAGGACGACCTGCTCAGGGATGGCACTACCCACAGTGGCCTTCGCTCTCCCACATCCACCATTAACTAATAAAATGTCACCAGAGACTTGCCTGCAGGCTAACCTCATGGAAGCATTTTCTCAATTGCGACTCACTCTTCCCCTATAACTACAACTTGGGTCAAGCTGACAAAACAAAAAACCAAAAAACTAGCATGTGTATAGATCAGAGATCAGAGAACAACTTCTCTCCTCCCATAATACAAGTTCCAAGGATCAAACTCAAACTATCAGACTTATCATCAGGCTCTTTACCCACTGAGCCATCGTGTCAGCCCTTGAACCATTAGTTAGAATAAGATCAAAAGAGATGAACTGCCTGGAAAGCTAGTAAATAAAAAGAAAGAGTGGAGAAATACATTGTGCAAATTTGAGTAGATCCTAGAAAATACTCTAGGATCTGCATTCTGCAGATTCTAAACTTCTACAGCAGGTGCTTTGCTTCCTTGCCCATCTCAGCAGCTTTTTAACATTGTAACAAATATCTCTAAAATATGAATTTAAGGAAGGAGGGGTTTATCTGGGCTCCCGGTCTCAGAGGTATCAGCCCAGGGTCAGCAAACTCCATGTTTCTGGACCTGTGGTGAGACAGTGACCAAGGGAATGTATGTCAGAGAATGCTGCTGACCTATAGCAGCCAGGAGGCAGAGGGGTCCACTCAGGTCTCACTTCCCAGGTTTTGCTGGATCCCTGTGTCCTTCCAAACATAAAACCATCACTGGAATAATCCACCCATGGGGCCAGAGCCCTCATGATTGGATCCACTCAATGATTGGATCCACCGACTGGGAACAAAGGCTTACATCCAGGAGTCCTTTGGGATACATGTCAAGTCCAACCTGTAATACCTCTTAACCCAGCCTTCCCAGGAGAGCAGAACTCTCCTTTACTGAGTATTTGGCACTGCCGGGCATTGTTCCATGTACGTAGGATGTATCAGAACTCAGCCTCAGAACAAACCTTGGGTTAGATATTATTTATGCTCCCTGTTTACAGAGAAGTGGACCAAGGTCAGAAGGGATAAATCAGTTTGCCCCAATTTCTCTGAGCAAGTTCAGAGGAGAGCCAGCTATACCCATTCATGTTTCTGACACTAGTGTCCTTGTTCTCACCTTTGTTCGCATCTCTAGAAAAGTTGGCTTTTTTCTCACTCCTTCTCTTCCTCATTTGCCATTTCCTTCTCAGCCCCATCTCCCCATCCTCCTCCCCTTCACTGATGTCCACTCCTTGCTCACACAACCCTCACTTGGAGTGTCTGTGTGTCCTTCTTCTAACCTCATCTGAAAACTTACCTGAAAAACCAAATTCTCTCTTTTGTTAATTAAAAAATCTAAAAATGTATTTCTGGTACCCAACATTTTTATGTTTTCCTTTATGGGTTAGCTGAATCAGACTAACTAATACACTAATTACCTTACATGGCTATTTTAGATGATAACATATAAAAGCTACTTTAGCAATTTCATGTGTGTAACATATCATTGTTAATTATGATCACTATATTATACAACAGATCTGTTGAACTTATTTCTTCCACCCATTTAAAATGTCTGTTTTTTTACCATCTCCTCCAAACCACCCTCTCAGCTGCTGACACCCACCATTCTTTTTGTCCTATGACTGGTTTAGAATCTATCCATAATTCAGAACGCAATTTCATTTTCTTTCTGTGCCTTGTTCATTTTATTTGACATGATGTCTCTAAATTTATCCATATTGGATAAATCCAAAATGACAGGATTTCCCCAAACCTTATGTTACTACTGAACAGTCTTAGGACTGGGAAGATGTCTCAGTCAGTACATTGCAAGCATGAGGACATGCATTCTGACCCTCAAACCCATCTAAAAAGCTGTATGTGGCAGCTTGCATCTCTAATCTTGAGTTGGGAAAGTAGGACTAATGGTTTTCTGGAGCTCAGTGCCTAGCTAGCCTCACTAAGTCAGTGAAATCTAGGTTCAGTGAGAAACCTGTCTCAGAGAGTAAGGTGGAAAGCAATTGAGAAAGGCACTCAATGTTAACCTCTGACCCCTACACACATATACACATACATATGCACACACATACATGCAAACATATATGCATATACAACATACACTTACAAATTATTTGTCTATTACTTCTATAGAAATCTCAGAAGCCCTTGAAAATTAAGACTATCTTAACGTCCTCCTCTAAATACTTACATGGAACTAACCAGGGGATCTGCTCCAAGAATGTACACTGTCTACTTTCTCCAACCTGGTAGAAATAATCATTGTTCTCTCCCTCCTAGGCTGTGAAGACCTCAGAGACTGCTTTAAGGACCTATTAAACTGGGGGGTCAGGGTTTGTGTTTGGTCTATACAACTATTGTGTYCACTGTGATGGCTTTTCCCATCTCCTAGTGCCAAGGCTGCCTGAGGTGGCCTAAGAGGGAGCAGGCATGAAGGGGAACTGAGCTCTGCCTTTGTACCCTGCTATGATGGTTAATGTAAATTGTCAACTTAATAAAAATACATGATCACCTGGGAAGTGAGCCTCTGAGCATGCCTGTGAGGTTTTCTCTATTAGGTTAATTGAGGCTAGAAGACTCACCTTTGACATGGGTGGCACCATTTCATGGGCTGGTCCCTGGGCGGAATGAAAGGCAACAAGGAGTTGCATTAGACATGTATTCATTCATTGCTCTCTTCCCTGGAGTGTGGATGCAATGGGACCAGTTCTTTCAAGCTCCTGCCACTGTGATTTCCCTGTCATGGTGGAATATAACCTGGAACCATGAGCCAAATAAACCCTTTCTCCCTTAAGTTACTTCTGCCAAAGTATTTTATCACAGCAACATAAAAGAAACCAATACACTTTACTTGGAAAACTATAAAGGAGAGGCCACTGGCTCCATTAGTACAATCTAGAAAGCCATGCACCATGAATCTCTGGCACTGGAAGAGGCCTCAGAGAGGTCACAGGTACAGAAGTGAAAGTGGAGGAGGCATAGGTGGAGCTGGGGGGGGGGGAGAATGAAATGTTAGAACAAAGTAGCTACTGTCCTTCTTGCCCTGATTCTCTACTCAGACTTGCATAGGACCAACATGTTAGCTGTGAGTACCAAGTCCCTGACATATTGTGGCCCCAGACACCTCGTCTGCTTTCTGTCAAAAACTTTAAAAATCCTGGCTCTCTCTCTATCACAAGCAGTGAGTTAGATACTTATGATGTTCAGGGGATCCTCCTGGTCATCTCTCCCACTTCCCTGATCTCCAATGCACTTCTGTTAGTAATGAGAAAACAAAGGGAAAGCTAGGGACTCCATCAGGCCAGGTGGCTATGCAAATCCCATAGTCATCTCCATTTCCATGCACACCATAATGAACTCTAAACATAACCCTTTCAATCTAGAGCTGTTGGTATTTCTAACATAGATGAAGTATTCCATTAGAATTACATCTTCATAGAAAGTCCCATTTTCGAAGCAGATTGCTTACAGTTATAAGTAACTGTGCCTAGGCTTTTGAAATGCATTTTAACCCAAAGCAATATGCTTTCTTTCCCAGTCTATGTACCTGTATCTCTACAGACTTCCCTTGCCACAGTTGAATGGCCCCAGAACAGTGAAGATAGGAGAGAGAAGAACAGAACCATTGATCAGATGCTCTCTTTCTTGCAAAAGAAGTGGGAGCCCATGGCTGATCCAACATGAGTCATGACTCCCTAAAGAACCAAATATGTTGACACTATCAAGTTCTCTGTAAGCCCTAGAAGGTACAGAAAGCAGCTAAGGGTCCCAGGGCTCCTTTCCAAATGGCTCTTTCCCATCCTGCCCTGTGTAGCCTAGGAGATTAAACAGACGCTTCCTTCTAACTGCCCACTCTCTGAACCACCATTCCCAACCCTGTTTCCTAGCTGCACACATGACTTCATTCCTAAATAAAGTCAACATCTCTGCATCTTAAGTGGTGTCTAAGTTCAGCAGCCATTGTTCCTTCAGTTCACTACTTCTTATTGGCCTTCACACCAAAACTTGATGCAAGTGAGGCAGTAAGAGAAGCAGTCACCCGGTGACTCCTCTCCTGATACCAATACCCTTCCTCCATGACATTAGCAATCTTCTCTCAGAGAAACCCATCAACAGAAAGAGAATCTGGAAGGGGAAAAAATAAAAGTGTATTTTGCAGTAAATCTCCAACCCCAATAAGCCCATGCAAATAACACACGAGTCTGTTATAATATTTTTAAGCTGCACACCTAAATTGGGCAGATGCACTACACTACTCTATTCCCCAGCTATGAGATCTCTTGCTACTTATGGCTTTTCTAGGCCATGAGGTTCTGTTCCATCTTCATTCTGCTTCCTCTTCCTCTGTCTTCCTCTGTCTTTTCCCTTGCCTCCTTTCTCTCTCCCCTCTCTAAAACTTCCAAGCCCACCTTTCCCTTCCACTGCCAAATCACAGGCTCTAGCCTTTATTTGACCAGTTAAAATGGGAAGAAGGTTCACATGAAATCACCTGAGTACGTGATCCACTCCTCATTGGGGCAGCCCCTCTTGAGGAAGCAGAATTAGCATCAAAATACAAACAGCACCAGGGCAACCTACAACAATTAAAAGGTTCTTTTGCTCAGATAAAAATTGATCACAACTATTACCATAATGCAATTTATAAAGTATAGCAAACACTTAACACCCAGTGCATCAATTTTGTCAATTAGCTAAAACATTCTACCAGTTATCCTAACTTAAAAGACTTACAATTCTACACCTGAGTTACTTCCTGGTTTTATCTTGTACACCATCTGTAAACCATCCTCTCAAATCTATACCATCTCTTTCAATGCTAAACAGCTTGGGTTGGCTATGAGACTACAACCAGTCTTCAACCACATCAGAAATCTTAGAATGACTTAAATATTACATGAGAATATTGGGAGCACAAAACATAGTTTCCAAAATTTAACCAATTTATAGAAACACCTGACTACCTGGACAGTCCCTCATTTCTCAAAAACATTAGAGCGTCAGTCTTCAGCCTTCTGGCCCAGGATCATATGACAGACATTTGTAATGCAGAATTTTGAAGGACTGCTTACCCTGTCTTGGAAGAGATTATCAGTCGGTTATTCCACATAGTGTGTCTTTTTTATGGACAGTACTTTTTGTCTGTGGATGAATTGAGGGCAATTCTTGCCTAGTGGCTGTCTCACTACGACTGTAGCAACTCCATCGATGCTCATTTCCTTCTTTGAATCCAAGAAAGGGCTGCTGTAAGGAGCAGATATGTCTCTAGTCAAATGATCTTTAATAATGAAATGGCCATAAATGTCGTAATCTGTGGACTTCTGATGCCTTTAAAGACTATCTACACAAAGCATTTCCGAAATTCTAAGCCTTGACTACTCTCAGCCATGTCTAATTGAAATATCTCAAAAATACACTTTTAATTAACTCAGAACCATGTGTTTGCTATCTGGCCCTTAACTCTTATTGCTTAATCATCTAAAAAACAGTTTGTAATAGCCGTTATAGACAGACTGGATCCAAGCTTTGTAATATTAAATGTGTCGCATAGGCACAATGCCTATGTAAGAGTAACAGTATTAATCCCAATTTTAATATCAATATAAGAAATTCATACCAATGAATATCTTAAATCTGTATCAAAATAAATTCTATACCAATATAAGAAATTATAACTTCAACTTTGCATCAACATATCACTATGCAATATTTTAAGAGTAAATTTGAAAACCTATCCTTATTTATCTATTCCTCTAATTTTTATATTACTATATCTCCTCTTTTCTACCCTCTCTCCCTTACCTAAGAAGGAAGGATAGAAAATGGTATCTTTCCCTCCTTTCTGCAGAAATACAAGTATTCCTTCCCTGTGGCAATAAAGAAGTACCTTCCAGGAGTGCTGAGCCCCAGTGGTACATGGTATGACACTGGACAGCTGAACAGGTTTCTGTTTCCCAGCTTGGGCAGGTGTGAACAGGGTGGCAGAAAGCAGCTACACCAAAAGATGACCTAGAAATGGGTGCCATGCACTCACCCCAGCACTTAGTGAAGGAGCAATAGACTTCACAGAGAGTCATCCTTATGAAGAGCCACCTGCTGTTACAGTACCATGGGACGGGAAACTGAGAGTGGTATAGCTAAGCTGGCTCTTTGGAAGATGTTAAATAGCTTTATCTGGGCAGTCACATAAACGAGAGGCAATGGTCAAGGCCCATTCCAAGTACAGACACCAGTAACTACAGATCAAAAGTAAACTTGTTTTCCTAAATGGAGGCAAATGGTATAGCATTTGATGGGAAATATGCTACTACTAAGACACTGAAATGTGTCTCTAGCTGTTTTGGTGGAGGCAATGGGAAGAAAAAACAGTATGTGGTTTTATTAACACAAATCACACCTCATGCCTGTGAAAAGGAAACACAAGAGTTGAGAGCAGAACAAAAAAATCAATCTACTCACACTCCACTGGTACAAAGTTCATGACCACTCAGAGGAAACCAATGCTATTCTTTTATTAATACAATAAACATGTTCGAGAATGTCTAAGCATCTGAGAAAGGGGAAAGACATTATTAAGAACATGAGACATTTTTAAGTACAACCTCAGATAGAAAAATACCAAGTTATGAAATACTGGGTTCATCCACAGTCTTACAGTCATTCAACAAACCATTCATCTTGAGAGTTTTCCATGTACATCAAGGATCTGAGACACAGGACATTCCCTAAGGAACAGACACAGTGCTTGCCCTTGAAGAACTTGAAATGTAATGACACATTTCATTACTAGAACAAGTACTTTTTAGATCATAATGGTCAAACAAAATAAATCATATGTGTGAAAGTATTTTTCAGGATTGTAAATATTATTCAAGTATTAGCCAATGTTCTTCATGCAACCCCAAGCATCCATATTCCTCAAGAACCAAAAGTTCTAATATTCTAGCATTTGCACTTGTCATAGTTAATCCCACTGTCAATCTGATTGGACTTGGAATCACCAAGAGATGCACATCCGAGCCCTGTGGTGAGGCTGTACCCCCCCCCCTTTGTGAGAGGGCTGGGTCCTGAAGTGAATAGGATGGAGGAAGCAAGCTGAACATTGCCTCTCTTCTCTCTGCTTCCTACAGACACTACCTGACCAGTGCCTCACAGTGCTGCTGACAACCTCTGTGCTGTGAAGGTCGGTACCCTCTCTCAAACTGATACCACCCAGGGGGTCATAATCAGGTTTGTCTTCTCTGCCAGCTAAAAAATTAAAAGGCAGGAGAAATCCCCTACATGATGTTAACATTAGAGAAATCTAGAACACCACAACAGGAGCAGAGAGAATCAGCAGCTGAAGGGAGGCCTTTATTGGGAGTGAGGAGGCACACACATGCAGCAGACACATGGAGACAAGGACCCTCATGAGGTACCGGAGCACTCAGGGGGCTGTTGTGTATCAGTGTCCTGATCCAGCCTTGACCTTGTTGAGCCAGTTCATCAGCAGGAGGCCTCCTGGTGGAAGATAAAAAGCCCACAAGGCCTTTGTCTTAAACTGCCAGGCTTTTGCCCTCTGGTCAGAAGGCAAGAAAGGAGCCCTGTTGAGAGTTCACCATCTTTGTTTCCTAGTTGTGCCCCTCTCCCTTCCTGACTGCCTACCAGGGAAACTGTCTAACTTCTACTCCCTCACAACCATGAGGTAAAATAAGCCCTTCCTTTCTTGAGCTGCTGCTGTTTACTATTTGGTCACAACATGATGGAAACTAATATATGAGTTTTCCTTAATTTGGACATAACCCTCTAATTCCATTCAGGTAGGACTGTCTATCTGGAAGAGACTACAGTTTGGGGACCAAGTTGTCTTACTTGATTGTTAAAGAAGCTAACTCCTAAGAACATCCAATGACCTGTCCAAAGCCCAATAACAAATTAAGAGCAAATAGAAGCAAAGCCTCAAGCCTTCAGACAATCCAGGAACCTTCCTTCTCTGGACTCTATTAGAAAAAAATTACACTGAGAAAATACAAACACATCCAAAAACAAAACAAATATCAAGAAAGGCTTTGTATTCAGAATACATAATTCTTCCTTCAAATAAATAAGGCAATATTAATTAAGAAAATAAAATCAGGGGGCTAGAAAGATGTCCCAGCAGTGAGCAAAGCCTGGTCTTTCAGAAAATTTGTGTTCAATTTCCAGTACGAACATGGTAGCTCAAAACTACAATTTCAGTTTCAGAAGATCTGATGACTTCTCTGGCCTCTAGGTCACCAAGTATTCGTGAGGTTCACAGACAGACATGCAAGAAGGCATGCACATAAAAATAAATTCAATAAAATAAACAAAATTTTAAAATTGTCATAAATTATCAATAGACAGAGGGAATAACTAAATTGTGTGTTTGTGAGTGTGTGTGTGTGTTTGTGTGTGTGTTGAGACAGAGAGAACAAAAACAAATAGTTAGATCTAGAAATACCAAATAAATCCCCAAATGTGAAGCAGAGACTACATACTCAAAGTGAAGTTACCAAGAGCAGCAGCCAGTACAATCCACTGGGAGCAATGTGGCAACTTCTAACAAAGTAAGTTGCTATTGCCTGAGACCCCATAGCTGCACTTCTGAGTGGAACCTATGTGAATCCTAATCATACAGTCAGGCATGGATAAGATGGCCCTGGGCAGCACTGTAACAGGGCAAACACTGAGGGCAAAGGTTCCCTCAAATGCCAGAAAACAATTGGTAGTAGATGAATCCCAGTGTTTGTGTATTGTGGCAATAATGAAGAACATGGAAATTAATTGCCTGTGTCTATGTGCACATACATGGCTAGGTCACAAACACAAGGAGCAGGAAAAATGGGGCAAAAACATATGAAACATGGAGTAGGTTCCTATATTTGCAATTATTTAAAAACTCAGAACAATACCACATATTATATTCATTGACTACATATGCATATGGTAGAAATGCAAAAAGGAGTGTTGAACACAATGTAAATTAAACAGGATGCAAAGAACACACACCTACTTGAGGACAATAACCTCCTGAATAAAACAGTTGAGACATCTGCTGGTGTGCATCAGGACTGTGGTGGGCATTTGAATGTCCCCCTAATTTTATTTCTCTCAATAAAAGATATGACATGTGTTTTATTTATTCCTTCATGCTATATGCTTTAAATAGCTTGTAACCAAATTTACTAGGAAAATGGAATTCTTGTTGTTCTTATTGATTCCACTCATAAATACATTAAAGAGCCAGTATACCCCACAGATTGTGAATGTAAACAAGATGGCAGTGGTTATGGGGAGGTCTCACCCCAGAGTCCACCCCTTCTCACTCACTTCCCATCATGGCCCAGTAGGGACCAAGATGGAAAGAGAAGCTTTGGGAATCGTTGCAGGCTAACTGGGAGGACATGGGATATAGACATTGCCCTTTACAGAAGGCATCTTTGCCAGACTCTTAGTAACTATGCTTGAGCCTTCTTCCCCAGACCACTCTCTGGTTCCTGTTTCATGAGCGATGATGGCTAATTAGGTAGACAAAGGCAAAACGATGGCAAGTCAAGAGGTGAGAGGAAGAAGAATGTGGATGGTGGGGATGGTTGATTTTGATCAGGCACTAGTGAGGCACACTTTTGGGTGTGTCTGCCGTGGATTGATGAAGATTAACTGAGGAGGACAGACCACTCTGAATGTGGATGGCATCACCCATGGTCTATGGTTCTGGACTGAATGAAAAGGGAAATAAAAGAAGCTGGCTAAACACAACTGTTCATTTTTCCCTGCTTCCTAGACCATACACAAGTGAGCAAGGAGCCCTAACCCCTGCCAGCACAGCTCTATCACGCTGCTCCCACACCACAGGCTGGAGAGATGGCCCAGTGGTTAAGAACACCGACTGCTCTTCCAAAGGTTGTGAGTTCAAATCCCAGCAACCACATGATGGCTCACAACCATCCGTAATGAGATCTGATGCCCTCTTCTGGGATGTCTGAAGACAGCTACAGTGTACTTACATAAGTGGATATTAGCCTAGAATCTTGGAACACCATAGACACAATCCACCTATCAAATGCTCTCCAACAAGAAAGAAAAAGTGGACCCAGGTTCT
>BDUI01000580.1:177405-205180 GCA_002335545.1 Apodemus speciosus | reverse complement strand
AGACAGGGTTTCTCTGTGTAGCCCTGGCTGTCCTGAAACTCATTCTGTAGACCAGGCTGGCCTCGAACTCAGAAATTCACCTGCCTCTGCCTCCCAAGTGCTGGGATTACAGGCGTGCGCCACCATGCCCGGTCCCGACTCTCTCTTGACACTATGAGACTGACCTTTAGATCCCATTCAGAAGTACAAATGTGCTGCTTTCTGTGCCAGACTTATCTTATGGATGTGAAGTCCTCCATTTCCATCCATATCCCAAAAAAATTATTGAATATGATAGTTTTAATGGATAAGTGGTATTTCATTGTGTTCATATATACAATGGCATATCTATACTACCAACTTGATCCGATTGAGAGACATGAGATTCAGTAAAGCACACCTTGTGGGGTGTTTCCAGAGATGATGACGTGTAGGAGGAATGCCGTCTTAAATGTGGGCAAAACAATCTACTAGGCTGCAGCACTGGATGAAATAAAATAGAAAAAAGGGAAACCCCAGTAATACAGACCCACTAACTACTCCCTAGCCACCATGACATGAGCTCCTCTGCTCTACCCATTCTCCTCCCCACCAATGTGTACCTTAGTGTGACCTACATGACTGTGGACCTTTGAAACCATGAGCCAAAACCTTTGAAACCATGAGCCAAAATAAACCTTCTCCTTCTTAGAATTGTTTCTCTGAGGTATTAGTCATAGGATCAAAATCTGGCTAACACAGTACACATCATTTTCCTTGACTATTTGTCCCTTGATGGATGATGGATATAATTCCTGCTTCTGATTCTTTCCAGCCCAATAGCCCATTCTGCTCTCCAGCCTCAGTACCTCATTTTGCCCTTTTCTATGGCTTTGGCCTCAGATAAGCACTAACATCATCCTTGGGAACTTGGTTTCTCTTTTCATGTCCTGCCCTTCCTCACACCTGAAGCCAGCCTGGCCTTCACTCACCTTCCCATTGCTCTCTGTTCAGACTCCAATCTTGAGGCTCTATGAGCCAGGTCCTATACCTAGCACACTGTTCACATTTCTACCTGTTGGATTACATCATTCACAATTCATCAAGGCAGATGTCTTCAATACAAACGAGTGGGCCACCTTGACCATTGAAGTGGGGAAGATGACTCAGCTGAAAGGACTCACGGACTGAGTCTGAACCTGCACAACCCCTGACTGGAGGCATCTCACTAAGAGAGAAGACACTCAAAGTCCTCTCCACTGGTGGAGTAAAGTAAATATGTAAATACCCTGGCACTTAAGGCATCCTGACAGGATTCCTTCATGGAAAATAGGTTGGCAGAGGAAGGTATGTCCTCTCCACAATGTTGTTTCCCTTCAGGGCACTGCGTGCAGGACTCTAAAATATAAGGTCAAAAAGATTGGTCACAGTCTAAGAGACTATGAAAGCAACACAGTCAATAAACAAAAGATGGGATGGTTGGCCACAACCATACTGCCTGCCACCTCCTGCACAGCTTATTGGAAGCAGAATGCAAGGCCCAGGTCTTCAAGAAGACTTTGAAAAATAATCTGAGTAGTGACAAGAGTTCCTTTCAAATCTTTTTATTTCCCTCATTCAATTCAACCATATTTTTCAAATGGAAAATGTTAGCCTTTTAGACCCCAGCACATGCATCTTTTTAAAAAAATGAAAATTCGCATTCACATATTTCAAGGTTAATAAAAGATGGTCGCCCTGAACTAGCCTTCCTTCCTAGGAAGAAGTGGACATGGAAAGAAAGCTGATCCTGGGGTTACATGACATGGTAATATTCTTTTATCACCAAAGCCATTGAGCAGAGTCTCCACATGAATGAGGACAGTGATGGAGAACAGTCTACAAGCTCATCAACCCTGTCTATCAAGTGTCCTTTGAGTGAGGCAGTCGCCAATGCGAACCAGCAGTGCCCTGCTGGACCATCTCCAGGAAAGCAATAACCCACTGTGTAAGCTGACACCCTACCCGCCATGGGAGAATTCTGCTCACAGACACACAAGGAGCTGTGCCTGATTCTGAGCCTGGGTCACACTGTTACACCAGCCAGACATGATTGCTCTCAACATGCTCGTAGCTGGTGCACCTTCATCAATAGATTAGAACTTCTGGTAAGGTCTTCGAACTCCAGAACCATCTGTGTACCAACAGAACCCAGAACTTAGGTCAACACTTATTCCTGCATTACGACTTACAAACAGCTGAGTCCGTTACCCAAACTTTTACCTTTTTTTACTCATTCATTCTGTTGTTTCTTATTGTTGTGGTTTGAGTGACAGTCAAGAGTTCCCAAGTTCCACATATTCAGGTTTCGACACACAGGTAGATACTATGGACCAGTATGCGGCGGGACCTTGTAGGAGGTCAATTGGTCATTACAATCACAAACATCTTCAATTAGAACACTGTTCTCTCAGTTGTCTTTCTGCTTCCTGGCTCAAGATGTCACCTCTCTCACCGGTGCTACCATTTTATACTGCTTTTACTAGAGGCCCAAGCCACTAGGGCCACCTTGTGCTTGAATTTCTGGAGCTGTAAAACACAATAAATCTTTTCTGCTTCCTAAGCGACCTATGCAAGACATTCATTTTCAGTAATGTAAGTTTCATTAACACACTTACATGCTATCAATGCTAGTATTTGCTTGTTGTGCTGCTACCACACAAAAGAAACAATAATACTTACCTCTCACTCCTTTTTCCCAGGTTATGGAATTAATTTTTCCTTAGGAATCAGAAAGAGTCTAGGAAATTCCCAATAAATTTTAAAACCTAAAGGTAAGCAAATACATACAGCTAGCACAGAGCCATAACAGCCTGAGTTCTATTCCCCAGGACTCACGCGGTGAAAGGAGAGAAACAACATCCAAAAGTTGTCCACCAACCGCCAACGTGCACTATGGTGCACACATGCCCACAAATATGCATAAACATACAAATAAATAAATGTAATAGTAAATTTATTCAGAGCATAAAGCCAAATTTAACTGGCCTCAACAAATTCACATGCTTTGAACATTTCATTAGTAAACATCTTGAGGGGAAAAAAAGAAAGAAGAAAGTACCTCATGAACAATGCAAATTATAATGCCAAGAATATCTTGTAGGGAATATTTTTTTTATATTCTTCAGTGTTCTCTAACACGTTCCACTGTGGGAGTCTGTCCCCGTGTACTGATTATCAATATCTCTTATAAACCCACTAGGGCAGATGACAAGGAGCAAGTGGAGTTAAGAGAGAGGCTAGGTTATCTGAAGATCAGTGAAAATACATTAAGCACATTCTATATTTGAGAATATTTATCACTTGATCTTTTTCCTCTAAAGTAGTCCAAGCTAAAGATCACATTAGGTGGCTCAGGTGAAGGACACGGAGAGCAAGAGCTGGTACTGGCTGCCTTTCACCAGACGCTGCCTTTCACCAGGCTGACAGTCCTAGGTTCCTGCTCCACCAGAATGCAAATCCATCACCTTCCCCAACCCTTGGCTCTGCTTGTGCAACCAGATCACCACCCTAAACTGTTTATTCATGATGTGTTTTGCCATGCATTTTTCTCTTAGGCAAAACCCTCTGTGATTTATGGGAAAGTGAAATCATGTGTTTCTGGTTAGTTTATACTTTAAAGCACCAAAATGTTATTTTGTAAAGCTATTTTAATGTCCAAGGAGTCTTTCAAAGACTTTGTTCCTTGGAGTAGAGGTCAACAGCTTGCACAAGAAAAACAACCCCATAAGCTAAAGGCCTGGTTTAGCTAAGAGCCTAAGCCCCTGCCTTTGAGGTCATTCAGACCAGCAAAGTCAAGTTCACTTCCTCCACAGGGATTCCAGGACTCTTCCTGCTATCCTCTGTGGAAGTCTGCCACCACCATGGGATGGGCTTCAGAGAACTTAAGCTCATTCCATGGTAAAGGAATGGGCACTGGATGTGGAGTATGGTGTTCCTAGAAAGCCAACCATCAACATCCTTCTCCATCCAAACACAGCATCCTTTGAGCATCCCATACAGTATAGGAAAAGATAGACTGAAAACAGGCTGCTTTTAAACTTAAGGCCACAGAATGGTTTGACTTAGGAACTTCCTGAATTTTCAAAAGTACAAAGTTTTAATTATGTAAGTTAATTTTTTTCTTTTTAGTTAGAGTGTTCTGAGGTTCTTATCCAACTGAAAGAAATCAGGGTACAACATAAGTTACTTGATGACAGGGTGCACGCTCTTCATATGGGTGTGTTGGTGGTTCTGCTGCGGTTGTAAGAACAAGCCAGAACTCACCCAAGCCTGAGAGTCCAGGTCAGTGACTATGCATGGCTGTAAATGAAGCCAAGGGAAGTAGTAAGCATGCCTTCATGGATGCTGGTGTCACACAACAAGCAGCAAACTTTTCCTGAGTGGGACTTCACTCTAAAACAGTGACAGAGTGGCAGAGCCTAGAATCTATACATGTTACCATTAGCAGGTGTTATGTACTGCACATGATTACACATGATGACCTTTATATAGCTGAGAACACACTAGGTGTGCTTGCACCAGCATTGCCACACACAGAGCAGTAATGTACTGTGCCATGATGTCATAGTACCCACAAGTCACTAGGCAGTTTGGATAGTCAGTGCTCTAACATAGTCACCACCACATAGACAGGGGGGTCACTGATTGAATCTTCTTCCAGGGACCATGTAAAGATGATTCACACTCCTCAGAGGTACTCAACAGTGCTCCCTGTCTTAGTGGTCCTGGCCTTCCCCTTTTGGTTCCCATCTCTACTTTGCTGTGGCCCACCTCCATCAACACAACCCAACACAACCCAGCTCAACACTCTTTGAGTCTACAGGGGTTATTGCCATTCAAGAGACCACCCTGAAGGAGGAGACCAGATAGCTTGTGACCTTGAATGCTTCCTCTTTAGTACCTGTTTCATTTATACTATTTGCATAAACAAATGACCTTTTGTATTGGGCAGCATTTATTTAAACAAAGGAAGATTGATTCCAGTTACACAATTTATTTTGCATTACAGAGCTGCCCTATTGTCTCCAAACAACTACCTGAAATAAAACTGCTATTGCAACATTAACTACAGACAGAGGTTGTCATAAAGTTGTTTTGTTTAGAATTGACAAGTGTGTCATAAATCTAGCAGGTCCTCGATATATACATATATATATATACATATATATATATATACACTCCTAGCATTCCTGTCTCCAAAAATATTAAATATTATATATGCATAATACATGTGTGAGCATGTGTATGGGTGCATGTGGATTGGAGAGTGACTGCAGAGGAAGGTAACACCAGAATTCATCTGTGAAAAGGCAAAGAAAGTAAATTGCCTTGAAGGAGACAGGAGACAAGGGAACAAGGGATATCCTCATCCAAACACCTTCTTGAAGGACCCTAGATGATAAGGAAAAGCCAGAAACTGGCTTTCTAAGACTCTAGTGGGTCATCTCACTATTCAGAGAACATTTAAAATTCCTCTTTGACACCAAGTGTGGCCAGCACTGCCCTCAAGACATCTAGCCTTTCCCCAAGAACAGTTATCTCTACTCCCCATGGCAATAATGTCAGATGGACAGAGCTAAAAGAAGTCTCCCCCAGAGCTACAAGTCCCCAAGGAGACCCAAATGAAAAAGACCCTCAAATATAATTGCACTGAAGATCTGAAAGATGTTTCCTTTCTCRTCATACTAGTGAATATAACAACAAAAATAATTTTAGCTTTCCATTGACTTTTATGCTGATGGGTYGGCAAGATGGCTGGATGCAGAGGTCCTGTGGACAGTTTAACAGGAGAGTTTCCAATAGCCAAACAGCTTCTCATTTCTGTCAGTTTGTTTAATTATTCTGCACAGTAGACATTATTTGTCACATTTTAGAGGTAGGAACACTAAGGGTCTTAATTCTTTTCTTCAAGGTCACAGGTGGAGGTGGGGCTGGGACTTAGAAAAGACTACTCCCAAACTCCCAGGGGCTCCCAGGAGATAGTCCATTTATTAAGGACAAGAACCAGGTTGAGGCTCATTCTGCTTCCTAGAAAGTGGTAACACAACAGGAAGACGTGCAGGAAGGAAGAGATGAGGGTACCTGCAGGTCTTCCTGCTTCCCACTCTCTGGGCAGGGATTAGCTAAGGGTCAATCAGCCATACATTTACAAAGTAAATGCACACAAAGGAGAGACCACTCCGGTGGCAGGGAGATGGTTCAATGAGTTGAGAGTTTGACAGGACAGTGTGTCCAGCAGGCCAGAAGCGTCCTAGGTGAGGGAAGAAGGTAAATGTAAATGGTGAATGCCTAACATTCCTGGAAGGTGTCCAGAGCGGCTCTCAATCTACTGAGGAGAGCATTTACCACTGAAGACAAAGCAGTTTCTTGAAATAAAAACCCTAATTTTCATTAACTATCTTTTTAAGCAAAACTATTATGCAATCAATTCCCCTTACTATTTGGTGGAATTGGTGATGAGTCTCAGTTCTCCTGTGCAGATAAAGGGTTGGCTTGGCTAAGGTATCAGGGCAATCAAGACATATCTGTATATTCCAGAGCACCTGGCCAGACACCCTAAGAGCCAAGCTCTATCCAGGAAGCTCCTCCCCATCTACACTCTTTCATCTCACCATCCTTTGGTACAAAAGAATTTTCAAATTCTTTTCATCTGCTAGTGCAAAAAGTTCCTCACTGAGTCAACTCAGAGTCACATCCTTTAAGAACATGGAACAGCCACCTCCTGAGACTCCCTGTCAGCTGGGGTATCATATTCACTTTCTTACAAAGTCTCTAAGGCTTGTGTTCTGTTAAAATGTCTTCATTTAATAAGAAAGACATCTGGAGAAAGTTTTCAAACTGTCACTCTAAAAATATCATTTCATTAAATGAACCACCTCAGGCTATAAGCAGATACAAGAAGAACAGCAATGATGGTAGCTGTGGTTGTTCATGCCTATAATCCCAGTCCTGCAGAGACTCAGGCAGGATTGCTCTGAGTTCCCAACTGAAGCTATAAAGGGAGACCTGTGTGAACCTATACATACACACACACACACACACACACACACAGAGAGAGAGAGAGAGAGAGAGAGACAGACAGACAGACAGACAGACAGACAGACACACACACACACACACACACACACACACACACACACACACCAGAACCTTAACCAAGCCAACCTTCTGTCTGGATAGGAAGACCCCTTCTTCATGTCCCAAATTGTAAGATCAGCTATTTTATATCACCTACACAGGGTAAAGAAAGTGTGAGTGGGACTTATACTTATGCTTTGAAAGCCAGCTCTTTGCCTGTGGCAAGTCCTCTGAGAACTAAATAAGAAGAGCAGAGCCAAGTACAAAGGGAGACAGCCAGTGGGAGAAGCCATCTGGGCCACTTAGAAGACACCCACATTGCAGAAGAGACTTAAAGGTAGTTTGCAGTGATCTACACAGTGAACACTAATGGACACCACTTGTCTACTACATCATGAGAGTGCACTTGGTGGGGCATCTGATCATTTAAAATGTGATATACCTGGATTTTCCAGAAAAATAGGCAAGTGGTGGCTAGATAAATAGAGATAAAATGATATATAGGTCATGGGTCATTCAATAGACCAGATTGTCTGCCACCCAATAAATGGGTAGAGAGTTAGTTTTAAACTCACACGATTAAACTGTAGATTCAGGAAAATGGTTAGTTAAGGAATCAGCTATGTGATTAAAATTGTGGATGGATAGATGGACGGATGGATGGATGGATGGATGAACAGAAGGAAGGATAACATATATCAGGCATGGTGGAACACCTGTCATCTTCACACTCAGGAAGTAAGGCAGGATGTCTTAGAGTTTGAGACCAGCTTGGATTATAAAGCAAAGTCCTGCCCYCATCTCTCTCCCTCTCTCTCTGTCTCTCCGTCCCTCTCCCCTCCTCCCTCCTTTCCTTCTTCCTTCTCCCTTTCCCCCTTTATCTCATATATATGTATATATACATATCATATGTATGTATGTATGTATGTATGTATGTATGTATGTATGTATCGGGGATTTAGCTTAAAATCAGATCACATGATTATCAGATCTCAGGGGTAGCTAGTCTGAAAGCCACAAGACAGCTATAAGGCTGGAATCCCAGGCAAGAATTGATGCTGTATGTTTGAGATCAAATCCCATCTTCATTCAGTATCCTCAGGTCTTGCTCTTAACACTTTTGATGAGGGCAGCCACATTATTAATGTCATATACTTTAAAGTCCACTGATTACAGCTGTCAATCAAGTAATAAAATACTTTCACAGGGAGATCTAGACTAGCATTTAACCAAGTACCTTGGCATCTTAATCTAATCAATATGACACATAAATGTAAGCATCACATGTGGCAAAACTGTCTTCTTTACAAAGGAGAGGGGAACATGGGACAATTTCCACATCCTGAACTGGACCTTGGACAAGGCAAGTGAAGAATGGGAGAGAAAGGAGATGATGATGTATGGAGTTTCTTCAGAAGAAAGCACAGGTTGGTCATGGTGGCACATGCCTGTAATTATGACATGCAAGAAACTAAGATAGAAGGGTATACAGTTCAAGACTAGCCTGGGTCACATAGCAAGACTTGATCAAAAGAAAGGAGTGGAGGGGGAGGGAGGGAGGGAGAAAGGGGGAGAGAGGAAAATAAGGAGGCAGAGAGGGAGGGAGGGAAGGTGGGAGGGAGGGAGGGAGGGAGGGAAGAGGGATGAAGAGAGGGAGCAAGAGAGAGAAAAGGAATTCAACATTGGAAATCATTTTCTTTGGTCTCAGGGTGACCAAGGCATTTCCCTGGCATTTAACAAATATTCATTTCAAATGACCATGAAAAGTATTGTCCAAGCACAGAGCTGCCTCTTTCACTTTAGTCAAAAAGCTGACCTCTGACCAAGCAATTACATCATGGCCTTTACATTTTCCTTGGCAGCATTTTGACCTCCAACTTCTAAATCCCCTTAAATTTCAACACAGGCATCAAAGCCAAGGGCCCGTGGTGAAGTACTGTTTTGTGCAGGAGTCTGGGCTGAGCAGTACCATCCCTGGGAGGATGGGTGGGCGGTGCATAGAGCTATACACACATGCAAATGCATTGATGCCTTAAAAAATGTGTGAACATTTTCATTCAGTTTAGGCAAACTTAAATAGAAGCTACTGAAATATATATGTATTATTCCTAAAAAGAATAGCTTCAGTACCGCGAAAATGCCTTATTATCCCAAATTAGCTGCGAAAATCCCTTCAGAGACTTGACAGGAGGTTAAAAAAAAAAAAAAAGGATTTCTCAAGGCACTGCAGAAAAGAAAATCCAAGATAAGAATAGTCATACAATACAAGTCTTGTTTCATAACACATTCACGAAGCCTTTCAATACCTGGCAATTACCACACAGAAAAAAGATGGAACTGTACTGCTAGGAGGAAGATGAAGGACTAAGGAGAAATCATGCAATCATTTAAAAGTGCTCTAAAAAGAATGCTAGTTAAGATCTCTCAGGAGATTCCTTGGGAACCTTAGGCTACTCTGGCCAGGGAAGCAGGTACCCTAACTGCCTAACTGCAGATTTCCTCCTCCTCCTCCTCTTCCTCCTCCTCCTCTTCCCCCTCCCCCTCTCTCTCCACTCCAAATCCACTCCCCAGTCTCACCCCCAGCTCTATAGCACACTATCTGCTATGCCTGGCTCCCATGTAGATCTTCTCCTCCAGCCTTCCTCTCCGCTCATCCTGTTATCCCAACCCCCAAGTCTAGCAGACATTCTCTGGGAACAAGCCTACCAGGGGAGTGAGTAGGCCAGCAAAACAGGTAAGTAAGCCTCAGCTCTTCACTCCCCCTACTCTCCTCCATAGCCAGTCCCTGGCTCTGTAGAACACTATCTGTTAAGGCCTATCATCACTTGCTGCTGCCCCCATTGCCAGGGGATTAAACAGATCCGGGTGGAACACCCTGCTTTCCTTCTTCCTGCAGGTTCCTCAGCCCCACATTTTACTGGGAACCCTAGGAAGCCACACCTAGCAGGATCCCAGAAGAATTCCCTATCAGGCAACACACAGCCAACACACCTTCCTAAGAACCAAAGAGGGTAACAGAAACCAAGGAACAAAACACTTACCCAATAAAGACAAGACTAGATATCCTAGAATCTAGAATTGGAATCTTCCCAAACCCAGACACTTACATGCCAGCATAAAAACACAATCAATAATAGTTATGATAATACAACTTTATTAGAGCCCAGAAACCTTACCACAGTAGACATTGAGAATTGCAACAGAGCTGAAGCACAAGATAATGACCTTAAAATAGCCTTTAGTGATATGAGAGCAGTGTTTAAAAAGGAGATGAGTAAAGTCCTTAAAGAAATTTATGAAAATATCAGCAAGTAATGGAAGGAAGTGGATAAAACAGTTCAAAACTTGAAGATGGAAACAGAATCAATAAAGGAAACCCAAGCTGAGGGAAATCTGGAAATAAAAAATTTAGGAACTCAAACAGGAATCTCAGAGGCAAGCCTCACCCACAGCATTTCRGTCATTGAAGACAAGATAGAAGAAATGGATACCTCAGTCAAAGAAAATGTTAAATCTAAAAATCCAGGGACAAAACATCCAGGAAATCTGGGACACCATGAAAAGACAAAATCTAGTAATAATAGGAATAGAGGAAAAAGATGAAACATAGGTCAAAGGAGCAGAAAATATTTTCAACAAAATCATAGAAGAAAATTTCCCTAACCTAAGGAAGGAGAAACACTTTTTCTTAAAGTACAAGAAGTATACATAATACAAAATAGACTGGACCATGGAAGAAATTCCCCTTGGTATATAGTAGTCTAGGATAAAGATAGAATATTGAAGCCAATTTTAAAAAAAAAAAAAAGACCCAGACTACTATACCCAGCAAAACTTTCAGTCATCACAGATAGAAATATCTATCTACCAGTCCATCTGTACAGAAGGTGCAAGAAGGAAGACTCCAACCTAAGGAGATTAACCACACCCAAGAAAACACAGGATAAATAATCCCATACCAGCATATCAAGAGAGAAAATACAGAGAGAGAGAGACAGAGACAGAGTCAGAGACAGAGAGACAGAGAAAGACAGAGACAGAGAAAGAAACAATACTGAATAATAAAAGAACTGCTATAGATATTACAATCCTTAATCCCAAATTGTACTACAGAGCTATAGTAATAAAAACAGTATGGTCCTTGCACAAAAATTGACATATTGATCAATGGAATTGAATTGAAGACCAAGACATAAACCCACAACCTATAGGAACCCCCAAACAATCCATTCACCTCTACATTCTATTATCTTTAACACAGGAAGGTACTCTACATGCTACCAAAGTAGAAACATAAACACCAAGTCAGGCCACAAAACCTTGGATCAGGCCACAAAAACTTGGATCAACAATAATGTCCTGCCATATGTTAAGGCAATGGTAGCACAAGGCTTATGGGTATAATCAACCCATTTTGACTTAAGGCCCACTCCAGGAGATGCAATCTATATCTGACACTAGATAACCAAGAACCTGAGATGACATAGCCCAGGTAAACCAAACACTAGTGTTCTTTAAAAAAAAGTAGCAATAAAATGACTCTTAATGATGTTCTGCTACACTCATAGATCATTGCCTGATCAACCATTATGAGAAAAGCTTCCTCCTGCAGGAGATGGGAACAAATATAGAGACCCCAAACCAGTTGAGAGAGAGAGAAAGAGAGAAAGAGAGAGCGGGGCTTGGAACAGTCAGATCTATGTGAGGTGTCTCTATCAAATCCTTCCCCTCAGGGCTCAGAAAACCCTACAGAAGAGGAGGTAGATAGAGTGTCCTTTTATGGGATTCCTGAGTGTACAAACAGGTGTGTCTCTACATTTATTATCTGCTTCATATGCCTTTCTTTGGGTTCTTTTTCTTCTGTTTGTTTGGAATGTTATTGTTGTTGTTGTTGTTGTTGTTGTTGTTGTTGTTGTTGTTGTAGTCATCATTGTTGTTGCTTGGGTTTTTTGTTGGTTTAACTGATTTTGTTTTGTCCTATTCTGGTATATTGGGTTTCATTATATTGTATTATAATTATATCATTACCACCTTTAAACCTTTTTGTTCTTTAATGAGAGACAGAAACGAGGGATGGATAGAAATGGGAGGGGAGTTGAGAAGGAACTGGGAGGAATATAGGGAAGGGAAATTGTAATTGGAATATATTATGTGAGGGGGAAAAGCTATGTTTAGTAAAGGGGAGAGGGAGATCTCTTAGGAACCGCACACAAGCTGAAGTTAGGCATAGTGTGATATCAATAGGATGTGATTTATATTAGACTAGACTCAACATCACATCTTCTTTTAGAGGATGACTTTGTTGGTGGTGTCCCAGTAGACATATTTGAAATGACCCAAACTGTCTGTGGACACCAGGCAAAGAACAGCTGCTGAGTGGGTCAGTGAGATGAATGGCAGATAGTTTCGGCTCTCACGTATCCTTGAACATGGAAAACAGTCGTGTGTCTGTTTGTTCTCTGGGCTGTTCGCTGCTCTCATGGAGTCTTCCATCTTGCTAGAAAATTATTTAAGAAAAGAAACAACACCTTAGAGCTTCATAAAACTAAGCCATACTTAGGAACAATCAAGACTGCTTCAGAAGAACAAACTCAATCCACTTCAAAAGCACAGGGTCACATTTCTGAGATGATACTGAGACRGCCTGAGAGATGAACTGAAAGCAAGCCCAGTTATCAACTGATCACATCAAGCTTACATTCTACTACAGGAGGCCAACTTGCTTGGGAACTAAGTGAATTAGAAAAAGTATAAACTAGGAACTAGGAAGAGCAGTTCACACCAAAGTAGGAACCAGGTAAATTTTCCATGGAAAAACTGAGACAGAAAATTAACACTGACTGATTTCCTCTTCTGGGTGGTACTTATAGTAGGACTTACACAAAGACTGCATTTCAATAAGTAGAAAGAACAAAGCAAAAGTGTACTCTGAGACAGAAACAGGCAAGCAAGGTGGGTGGGAGAAGCCTGGGCTCTCACAGCAGACTCCTCTTACATGGTGCCTCCACCACCTGATATGGCTACTCTCTGCTTCCTTACTTTCTTTGTAATAGGGAGATACAAGCAGCTTTGTCAAACACTGATGTCAGTGAGGTTTTTGTAGACTTCCTGACAATAAATTAGTTCTCTACATGTGTTTGCTTTTTAAAAAAAATAATAAATTATATATAGATGCTGTCCTGCTAGCTAATGGATAGCTTCTTAATTCACTAAGACTCCTCTAATTTCTCTTCTTTTTTTCTTCAGTATTCAGTGGACCCATGTATTTTTTTTCTCCCTCAATATTTACATAGAACACCCACAAATCTTGTCACAGTCCACGTTTCCAAATCTCACAGAGCTATTTGTGACCTAGCCCCACTATGAGGCAAGTGAGCTACTAATATGTACATTAAATCCTGTGAAACACTGGGGATCATACTCTCTTCAGGGCAGTTTGAAGAGGAAGAGAGAACTATAGGCACAGCAAGATGTTTTGCTTTTCGTGGAAGCATTAGAGCCAATAAAGGCTTTTCCTCCACGTCCTATGCTTGGGTATGGTCTCTCCTATGAGTAGAGCAGGCTGGGCTGATTATACAAACAATAGACAAGACCCCTGGACTTTTCAGCTCCAGTCAGATGTTCATACCTCAATACCCAACCAGGAAAATCTCCCAAAAAAGCCAATAACCCAAAACTTCACTTCTACACCATGGGCACTGTAGAAGAAAGAACACTTCGTCTAGCTGCTAGGAGTCCTCTGATGAAAAACATTTCTATCTTATCCTAAGACAAATACTTCCAGCTCCCAAATTCATTCAAATACAAAGGGCTCATCATGAATGTTATAATGCCTTGCCATTCTGAGGCTCACTAGCAAACAGGCCTCATTGTGGAGAGAGAGAGAGAGAGAGAGAGAGAGAGAGAGAGAGAGAGAGAGAAACCAGGGCAAATAATTGGAAAAGATTAAGGGGAATTTAAAACCAAACTTTTGTCAGTACTAAGTATTGAACCCAGTCTTAAGTATTGAGACTAAGCAAGGGTCTCAGTCAAGGTCACCATTGCTGAGGTGCAACGCCATGAGCAAAGCAGCTTGGGAGGAGGGGAGGGTTTGTCTGACTTATTCTTTCCATATCACTGTTCATCATCAAAGGAAGTCAGGACAGAATGCAAAAGGGCAGGAACCTGGAGGCAGGGACTGGTGCAGAGGCCATAGAGGAGTGCTGCTTACTGACTCACTTCCCATGGCTTTCTCAGCATGTTTTGTTTTTTCTGTTGTTGTTGTTGTTTTTTTTTCCTGAGACAGGGTTTCTCTGTATAGCCCTGGCTGTCCTGGACTCACTTTGTAGACCAGGCTGGCCTGGAACTCAGAAATCCGCCTGCCTCTGCCTCCCGAGTGCTGGGATTAAAGGCATGTGCCACCACCACCCGGCATCAGCATGTTTTGTTATAGAACCCAGGACCCAACCACAATAGGATAGCCTTCTGGGGCCCCCATCAATCACTAATTAAGGAAACTCCCTACAGACTTATATACAGCCCAATCTTATGGAGGCATTTTCTCAATTGAGGCTTCCTCTTTTCCAGTGACTCTAGTTTGTGTCAAGTTGACATAAACCGTAGCAAATGTGCTTCCTCTGAGCTGTATCTTCAACCCCATAAATAATTTAAATGTCCCAAATTATACACTCATTAGACTGTTAACTACATCCACAATGTCAGAGCAGAATGCTGTGGATGGAAAGAAATCCAAGACAAGGAGGAAATTTTAGAAGTTAAAAAAGTATGACAAATTAATACAAGGTTTGGGAGACAAAGATAGAGCAGAGACTAAAGGAATGGCTGCTGAGTGGCCGGCCCATTTTGAGACCCATCCCACAAGCAGGAACCAATCCCTCTCACCATTAATGATGCTATGCTATGCTTGCAGACARGAGCCTAGCATAGCAGCCCTCCAAGAGGCTCCACCCAGAACCTGACTGAAACAGATACAGATTCCCACAGACAAACATTGGATGAGGTCGGGGACACCTATGAAAGAGTTAGGGGAAAGATTGAAGGCCCTCAAGGAAATGGTAACCCCACTGGAAGACCAGCAGTGTCAACTAATCTGAGCCCCTGGGAGCTCTCAGAGTCTGAGCCACAAACCAAAGATCATACACAGGCTGGTTTGAGCCCCTGACACATATGTAGTAGAGGGCTGCCATGCCTGGCCTCAGTGTCTCAGTGAGATAAGATGTGTTAATCCTGTAGAGACTTGATGCCCCTGGGTTGGAGGATAAAGAAGGGCTGCCTTCTCAGAGGGAAGCGGAGGGGTCATGGGGGAGGAATTCTATGAGGGGAGGCTGGGAGGGGATAGAATAYGGTATGTAAATAAATAAATAAACAAATAAAATTATAAAATCATGACAAATTAATATAAGGTGTGAGAGACTAATTAGGCAAACTACCCATGATTGTTGCTTCTAATATCAACTTGCCACAAATTAGAATCACCTGAATAGGAAACCTCCCCTTGAGGTGACTCTAGTTTGTGTCAAGTTGACATAAACTGTAGCAACTGTGCTCAATTCTCCCCTTGGGAATTGTCTTGATTGTCTTGATTGATGTGGAAGACCTACCCCACATGTGGACTGTCCCTTCAGGTAGCCACGTACATTATTATATATATATATATATATATATATATATATATATATGTCAAAAGGAAGATTATTTGTCTTTTACTCCCTTAGCCTTAGGTCTTGCTGCTGCAATTTGGTTTACCCATGATCCTGCAGATAGAGATTCCTTTGCTGACATCAGAATCGGCATTTTCAGATGTTATGATTGACTAAGAACCAGTGGCTCTCCAGGAAGCCACAAGGTTTTCAGCACCATACTGGGAATCCTTATGCTCCCAGCCTTATGAACTAGACATTAATGGTTGTTGGCTTATCCAGTGCGAGATAGTGTGGGACTACTCTGACTGCTAAGGCACCCAGCCTCAAGAACCAAGCAAACCAGTAAGCAATGCTCCTTCACAGTCTCTATCTTCTAGCCTCCGGGTTCCTTCCTTGAGTTCTTGACTCTTGGCTCTCCCCAGTGATGGACTGTGCCTGTAAGCCAAATAAAACCTTTCCTCCCCAAGTTGCTTTTGGTCAGTGTTTCATGAAAACAACAGAGAAACAAATTGGAATGCCATCTATATCTAAGATCTAAATGGCAGTTGCAAACTGAAGTAATAGACAACGGCAAAGAGAATCACTCCACAAGGGCCAAGAGCCCATTCATTGGGTATTTCATGGCAAGACAGAAAGCAGAGAAGAAACTGTGGAACAACACACTTAAGAACAAAATTCCCAGAGATTAAATGAGGCTCTCTCCAGATACAGAGTGCTCTCACATGGCTACTGTGAACAAGGACCCATCACATTTGCACCATACTCGGGTTCACCACAGTGACTCTTAGAATGTCATGTATAAAGAGCAAGCTCTATGCGTCTTCATGGAGAATATAGCACCATGTAAAATAGCCGTCTTCAGACCAGTGAGACCAGAGGAAAAGATGAAGGCCCTGAGGCCCTAAGATAACCCTACTTTCAACTCCAAATCCTATTCTCACCCTCCAACCAAAATGAAGCAGGTAAAATACAGACTTCTTCAGAAATGGGAGGCCTAGAGTCAGGTATGGTGACCTTTTTCATCATTCTGGCTACTCTGGAGGCTGAGACAAAAGGATTGCTTTAAGACATGAGTTCAAGACCAGAGTGGGAAGCACGGGAGGAAAACAGTTCATGGAAAGACCCCTAATTTCTGCCTCGCTGTTCACACATACTGTCTTAGGGTGCTATGTGAGGAGGACCTAGATGGAGAGAAGTTAAAGAGGAACACAGAGAAGAAAGATAGCAAGACTTGTCCAAGGAAGCAATGAAGAAAAGTCCTAAGACTTTAAATTAGTAGCTGAATACATAGATGGAGCAAAGGTGATAAAAATGAGAACGTTATAAAGATGAAAATGAGATAAGAGCAAGTCAAAAATGGCAACTGGAAAGTCTAGGGAAGGGCTGGAGATGCAGCTCAGTGGGAGTGCATTTGCCCAGTGCCCAAAGACCAACATCCAATCTTGTGAAAGAAGAAAGGATGAAAGAGAGAGGTGGAAAGGGGAGGAAGGAAGTTAGGAGGAGAGAGGGAGAAAAGGGAGAGGGAAAGGGATAGAGGAAAGGAGTGGGGGGAAGGAAACAGGGAAGGAGGGATGGAGGAAAGAAGAGAAGAGGAAAGATAGAGGGAAGGAAAGTAGGGAGAAAAGAGAGAATAAGGAAGGGGAGAGATGGAGGGAGGGAAGAAAGGAAAAGAGAAAGGAGAGAGAAGGAAATGAGAGAAAGAATGGAGAAATGAAGGGGGGCATCAGAGAGGAACAAAGGGAAGGAGAATTGTCCAGAAAGAACAGAAGATATCAAGGATTAGAATATGACTTGGCTTCTGTGTTATAAATAGCACTTACATAACTAGAGATATGATGCCATGTCCTAGGTTCTTTTGAAACACTCAACCTATAGAAAATATGCAGGTGTAACACTTAGCGTTATGGAGAAAAACTAAGGTGGAAGTCTTTCTCTTGGAGTTTGTTTTGCTCTCTTGGCTGGCATTGGATTTGCTTTGGCTCACTTTGAGAGACAAGGTCCTACTCTCTACCCTAGAACTCATTATATATCCCAGGTTGGCCTCAAGCTCACAATCCTCCTGCTTCAGCCTCAATGCTGGAATTAGAGGTGTGCATAACATGCCAATCTCTCGTGCTCATAACGGAACAGATGAGGAAGATACAGAGGTGGAAAGGAAGAAAGCACACTGCTGGGTAAATCACACAACAAACAGGGCTGCCTTCAGGGTCGTCAGTCTCTGTGGCTTCTAAGGGCAAGGTGACTTCTTGGTCTCTTGTTGCCATATTGAAATTCACAAAAAATTTTAAGCAGGAGTCCTACATTTTCTTTTCCCTGTGCCCTGGTCCTGCAGCACTGAGGTGCTCTCAGTCACTACAAGAAATTGAGGTCACCCTATAATGGTTAGGGTTCCTAAAGAATCACCAGTGAGGGGTTCAAAACATTCTGGGACCATTTCAGACAGAAGCCACCCTCCTCAATCCCATCACAATGGAGGAATAACATATGGATGCTAGAGATAAAAGATGAACCAGCTAAGACAAAGAAAAGCACCTGTTGTCCCTGAGAAAAAGGCTAGTGACAGGGAGGGGTGTGGCCATGGGTCTCTGCCTCTTATCATTACTCCTAGCATGCTTTATTTCTTTAACCTTGCTTAAAAGGCTCATTTCAGGTTTTTTAAATTAGCATTTAAGGATAACAAAAAACCATAATATAGCAAATCTATACCCTAGAAATATTCTATAAACGAATCCTATAAATCACCAAATTGAATACATAAACTTTTAAATTTAATAGAAACATTATATGATTGATATCTTAAAACAGAAGGTGACAAACCCAGAACATGGATGACATAGTTTCTGCCCTTGTGACATCTCTTTTTATATAAATCATGTCTCTTCCAAGGTCAAAGCTAAATGGAAAAAGGAAATTATCAAAGCTGAGCAGCTTACAGAGCTCAGATTTGCTCAAAGAGGCTATTTGTCCAGCTTTTTTATTATAACATTCTTTTTAAAACCTAGGCACACATGGAAACAGGCGTGGGTTTTCAGCACCATATCCTCATTTTGATCAAGSACTGGAGAAGCAGCCCTGCCCTTGACAACTGAGGAGAGCTGTTCACTAGTCGAAGTCAAAATAGGGGTAAGGGGAGTCTCAGAAATCAGAGGAGAGTCTGAACAGTCAGTTCTTCTCCCTGGACTCTCCCACTGTCTCACACAAGTGCTGAGGTATTCATTTTCAGCAAAGTTGACTGAATGATTGTCAGCAAGCTTGCAACAGCTGCCAGTTTGATGGTGATACAATATGTGAGAACAAAGGTTTCAGAATATGGGTCTGTGATGCCCCATACATTGCATGCAGTCAGCAGGGACAACAATGGACACCACATATCACTCTGTCCTGGACACTTGCACCTTAGAGAAAAGAGCCACGAGGCAATACCTGTCCCCTTCTGCAAGACAAAAATAATCACAGAGTTTAACCAAGTCTTACGAGCTCTACAAACTCCACCAAATGTCCTACCCCTGCAAAAGTTACAAAGAAAATTCTAACACTGAGAACCACAGTCTGCTAATAATATAAATTGAAGTTTATTATTTTGAAGAGCTTGGGTACCATGTCTTCATAACCCACATAAGGTCAATGGAATTAAGTTCCCCTTTGTGAGAAAATCGTCCTTGTGGAGCGTTCAGTAACCTTCCAGAAGTGTTTTAATGTAGCAAATCTCCAGCCCAAACAGTGACCCAGGTCAGTGCTGAGGCCATTCCTAACTAGCCCAGGGCAATGAAGAAATCAACCACTGTGGGTTCTAATGAGTAGAAGTCCCTCAGCTGTCTTTGGGGCAAAGTTGCTAAAGTTGAGGGGATAAATTTGAGAAAGAGGAAACCTGTTAGTGAGAGGTTACCCGGTGGAGAAACCAATCCTATCACACCTAAAGGAGGGGTAATAAGCTACTGTAAGAGCTGGACCCCTGAGGAAGACACACAGCCTCACAATGGTACACAGCACAGTGATGAAAGAGTGGCCTTGTGGAAGGAACCAGCAAGCTGAAAAGGAGGCGGGCACCAATTGTGTAGAAATCCAAAGAAGGAGAACACAAGGCCACCAAAGCAATAGCACTAACGAGTCCCAGACACAGTGATGGATGAGAGGATGTGTGTGTGTATCCCCAAGGGTATCTCCATTGGGAGGTATATGGACCTTTAAGAGGCGGAGTCTAGTGGAAAGCTTTTAGGTCATTGGGGGTGTGTCCTTGAGAGAATTGTGGAGCCCCCTTCTTTTAGTCTTTTGTCTTCTTGTGTTATTTCTCTCTTCCTCCCACCACCGCTCTCCACTCTCTCTACCCCACTGCCTTTCTCTTTCCGCCTGCCCTGTTTCCTAAACTGAGATGCAAGCTTAGCCTGATGGAGAACAGACCAACAGGGCCATCTATTGTTGAGGAACAAGCTAAATATCTTCACATATTGCTTGTGGTAGAAATGGTAACAGAAAGCTGGCTAACACAAAGTGACAGGACACAGGGATGGGATGTGGCCAGTGTGCAAAGCATAGTTCATAGGGCCATTACATCTGGAAGACTCTGGAAGGAGAGCACAAGACAACACAGAAAGGGAGAAATGGGCTGAAATGGAAAATTGGCTTGTTCCATCACCTCCACCCCAAACTGCAGCAATATTAGCTGCTSCYTTTTTTTGAACTTTTCATTTTTAAATAATTACATAAGAGTTGTAAGAATAGTACAAAGAATTACCATACTCCCCTACTCAGCTTCATGCTTTAACACAGCCACATTTGCTCCAACGTCCCCTTCTATATAGAACGTTTTATATATTTTATGTATTTATGCTATATTTATACAATGTAAGACATTCTATTTTTTCCTGAATCTTTTGAGAGTCGGCTGCCTCTTCACCCTAAAATCCTTCAGCATAKATTTTCCATTGACAAGACTTTATTCGGTCATAATGAAGGACAAAATTAAGTCATTTGCAGGAAAGGTACCTGAAAAATACCATATTAAGCAAATTAAGCCAGATGCAGAAAGACAAATATTGGGTGTTTTCTTTCATTTGTGGCTCTTCGATTTTATATAGAACATAAAATCACGTGTGTGTGTGTGTGTGTGTGTGTGTGTGTGTAACAGAAAGAAGCAATAAAACTGTGGGGGGGGGGAAAAGAGGTCAAGGGGAGAAACAGGGAGAAAGGGGACACTAAGGTGAGGGGGCCAAAACACATTACATATCTGTGTAAGTGTCTGTATAAGTGTCCCTATGAAAACAGGCACTATGAACAAAAATACAATACTATTAAAAGCAAAGTCAAACCAACTAAACAGAACATCATCATGCTCAATTAAAAAGCCAGAGAAATTGGCTCTTATTCAATTCGGTTATTTATCCACGGTCCATATTCAGGGCTCACAATTTGTCTTAATCATGTCCTACGTAGCCTCCTTACCTCTGGCTCAGCGTTTAGCCCAGATCACACACTGCCTCTCGCTGACATGTCCCTTTGATCTCCTCTAATATGGAACAAGGCCTCTACTTCTTCTGGTCACATGTGCCCTTGACACTTTAAAAGAATTCAAGCCAGATGCCTCTCAGTTTGAACTAGATTGGTTGTATCCATTCCTGGGGAGGAGACAGTACTGGAGAAATGTTTCTGGGCCCATTTCCCGAAGGCTCCAGCTCCTTTCAGCAGTGCCACCCTGGAGACACAGGCCTTAGCACATGAGCCTTTGGGWACCATTCAAGAGTCAAACTGCAAAAGGCAGAACATTGAGAAATTAAGATCTATAGCCAGTGTGCTGCCAGCAACCTCTTAGGGAGGAAGGGGGCATGCAGATTCACCGGACAGACCTTTCTCCATTTTTCTTTGGAGCTTGTAATTGGTTGTAGGATACTTAGCAAATCCAAAAAAAATTTAAAAAAATAAAAAAATGTTTTCTGTTTTGTCTCTCTATTTTCAAATAGATCTCATAGTGCAGGTGTGGCCCAGCCTGTGCCAGCTGCCATCCTCTTAAGATCCTAGGTGCTACCTAAAATGGAAAGATTTCGAGCTCAGCTAGAGTTGGAGATTTCTTAGACCACAGCACTTTCACCTGCACACTTGTTGACCTGTGTAGGCTAACCCAAATGGGCCCTCCCTGTGAGACGTTTGCCTTCCTGAAGGACAAGAACATTGTTCTCAGCCAGAGGCAGCTGTACCTGCCTTCCCAGAAGTACTGAGTCATCGTGGTGTCCGGCGCTCAGCTGTGTAGCACAGTACAGGAATGCACCTGCTCGGAGGGCCGAAGCTCCGCTCTCCACATAAATATTCCGAGGTCTCTACGCATGCCTTCCACATTACTCACAGACACTCTGCACGCGTTCCAGCATCCGTGTTCACATGCAGCTGCAGCTAGCCCAGGGTGTCTTCGGCTGGACTGTAACCCCGTCAGCTGCCATGCCTAACAACATGTGATTTAAGTGTACTGCAGAAGAAAAATAATTTGGGKAGAATTGGTGAAATAAGTGAMATTTCRTGAGAGGGCTGCACTGCCACATRCAGGTTAAGGTGGAAGGGGAAGGCAATGCCCATGTCTCYGCACCAAGGTGGTTTGAGAAGAAAAATATGTACTCTATAATGGAAAGGGAGATTTTAATCACAAAAGTCATGTTCAAAAATTACATCCTATGCCACTTTAGTTTTAAAGTCTTTTCCTATGCATGGGTGGTGGAGGCACATACTGGTTGTTTGTTTGTTTCTTTGCTTTGTTTCTTTTTCTCAAGACAGGGTTTCTCTGTGTAGCCCTGGCTGTCCTGGTAGTTAGTTCCTTTGTAGACCACAGTGACCTTGAACTCATAGAAATCCACCTGCCTCTGCCTCCCAAGTGCTAGGATTAAAGGCACTCAACACCCGTCCCAGAACTTGGGGGRCAGATGGAGGCAGATTTCTGTGAGTTCAAGGCCAGCCTAGTCTACAGAGCAGTTAGTTCTAGGACTGTCAAGACTACACAGAGAAATGMTATCTAAAAAACAAGCCACAAAAGATCTTCTCCCAGTTTAGGCCAGAAAACAGATCATCAGAGGCTTTTKGTAGGAGAGGTTTAACCAGAAACCTCCCCAGACATGGCTACACGTTCATTACATTAAAAACTAAAACTAATATTTTCTTTTACTTCCTCTAAAATAAGACATCGTTTGCATTAGACCTACACAAAAACATCCCCTGCCCATATGTCCATTGGTAGGGTAGGATTGTTTTTTATACATACTTTTATTTTTGAGACAATTATACTAGAATTATATCATTTCCCCTTTCCTCCCTCCAACCCCTCCTGTGTAACCCCTTTGCTCTCTTTCAAATTCATGACCTCTTTTACTTTAATTGCTGTTACATATGTCCGTGTTTCTAAATATATAAATGCGAGCTGCTCAGTCTATATAATGTTATTTATATGTGTGTGTTTTCTCGGTTGACCATTTGCTATTGGAGAGCTAATTGGTGGGCTCTTCCTTGGGAAGATTATTTCTCTGGCTCTTAGCATTCCTCAGTTGCCTATAGAGTTCTTTGTCTGGGGCTGAGGCCACCTGAGCTTTCCCTCTTCTGTCTTAGCATGTCTACTCGTGTTATCTTTTTAAGACAGCTATGTTGGGATACTTCATGGGTATTGCTATGTCATTTCTAGGAGACACGGTCTTACAGAAAACTTCCTGTTTCTCCACATCTTCCAAAATGATCCCTGAGCCTGAAGTGTAGAAGTCGTAATATAGACTCATCAGTTGGGACTGGGATCCACAACTCTGTATTTTGACCAATTGTAGTTTTCTGTAATGGTCTCCTTCTGTTGCAAAGGGAAGTTTCCTTAATTAAGGGTAAGGCGTATACTTACCTGTGGGTATAAGGACAAATATTTAGAGTATAATTAGGGATTGTGGTGATTTAGTGAACTGACAGTTGTAGGTTCTGCCCTGGGTAGTTGGTTAGGTTTCCAGCACCAGATATGATTTCCCTTTTGTTGAGGGAGCCTTAAGTCCAGTTAGAGTTTCTGGTTATTCCCAAGGTATGTGAGCCACTATAGCCCCACTATGGTTACTGTGTCATGCTGGTCTTGTGGTTCATCGGCATCAGGGCTGGACAGAGGTGTTGGCTGCTGCTCCCACCCCTTACAAGCTGGCATGGCTCCTTCTGGTATCATGAAAACTAGTCCTTAGGGATGAAGCTTTGGGTTCAGATCCAGCTCAGGACCTCTGAGCTCTGTGTCTGAAGTACATRGTGTCTTCATCTATAGAGACTTGCCTTCCACCTCTGGGAGGAAACCAGGAGCAATAGATATCAACAGTCTGTGTAGAAATGAAAGGTCTGTGGCATCACTTGAACAACTGTGAGCCACAAAGTGAGGCTTTGCATGCCTAATGTTGGAGCTTTTGTTAGTCTATGAGTCTTGGGGAAAGTATTGTCTTCACAGATGCAAAATTTCATTTAAACTGCATATGTATCTGTACATATGTACAAATGTACATATAGGTATTTTAGGCAGATGGATGTCTTAGTTAGGATTTTACTGCTGTGAATAGACACCATGACCAAGATAACTCTTATAAAGGCAAACATTTAATCGGAACTGGCTTACAGGTTCAAAGGTACGGACGGTCCTTTCCCAACATGGTGAAAAGCATGTGCAGGCAGATGTGGTGCTGAAGGAGCCGAGAGCTCTACATCTTGATCCTCAGGCAGCACACCAGGACCGTCCTCCACACTGGACATGCCTGAGCATAGGAGACCTTAAAGCCCACCTACACAGTGACGTACTTCCTCCAACAAGGCCACACCTCCTCCAGTGAGTCCACACCTTCTAATAGTGTCACCCCCTATGGACAGGCATTCAAACCCATGAATCTGTGAGGACCAGTTATTCAAACCACCACAAAAGATAATAGTATGCCTCCAAATGAGCTTTCCGGTCATCTTTATTGTTATTTTACCCTTATCCAACTTTCTGAGTTTATCCCTCTCCTTCTCCCTAATTAAAGCCCCCATGTTTTTCCCATTTCCCCAGCCAGCCCTCACCATGGTTGCTTTGAACTCCCTGGTTTCTGCAGTTACTGCTCTCAATGCATCCCATRGGTTTTCCTGTGTTTTGTCTTCATTCTCATTTAGCTCCAGGATTTTTCTTATCTTTCTTGATTTCTTCTTTGACCCACTGATCATTCTATGATGAGTTGTTTAATATTCATGAATTTGTATATTTACCAGAGGTTTGTTTGTTGTCAATTTTAAGTTTTATTGAATTAGTGTCTGTCTTAGTTACTTTTCTATTGCTGTGATAAGATACCCATGATTAAGCAGCTTATAGAAGAATTTATAAAGGACTTACAGTTTCAGAGGCTTAGAGTCTATGACCATCATGGTGGAGGAGCCTGACAGCAGGCAGGCAGGCAGGCAGGCAGGCATGGTGCTGAAGCAGTAGCAGAGTTCACATCCTGAGAAAGCAGAGACACTGGGAATGATGTGAGCTTTCTAAACCTCAAAGCCCACTCCTAGTGACACATCTCCTCCAACAAGGCCACACCCCCTAATCCTTCCCAAACAGTCCTACCAACTGGGGACCAATCGTTCAAACATATGAGCCTACGAGACATTCTCACTCAAACAACTWCATGGTCGCATAGGATACATGGAGTTCTTTCAACCTTTCTGTATTTGTATAAACTTGTTTGTGTTGCAGAATGTAGTGGAGGGAAGCTCCCATGTGCTGATGTCTATAGTATATTCTTTGATGTTCAGATAGTGCATCCTGTAGATCTACTGTGTCCATTCAATGTATGATGCCATTTCATTCTGATGTTTCTCTGCTTTTTTCATCCATCATCACATCTGTCCATCCTTTTACTCTAAGGTTGGACCTATCTCTAAAGTTAAGGTGTATTTGGTGTAGACAACAGACAAATGGATTTGGTTTCTTGATCCAGCCAGCCAGCCTGTCTTTTTTGATCAGAGAACAGAAGCAGCTAGTATTTAAAGGTATTGTTGGGAGGTGTGTGTTCATTGCAGTCACTGTAGTGATGTTTTGTGTTGCTGTTTGTGTTCTTAGTACTTTGTCTTTTAGTAATTATGGTTCTGTGTTTCTTCCCATAGTCTCTCTGCCATGCTCACTCCTCTATTCAACCTGAAACATTGCTTCCTGTATTTTCTCTAGGTTTGGCTTGTTGGATATAAAAATTTTAGGCTGTTTATATCATGGAGANCCTATCAGCCTTATGTTTGTATTTTCTTGGCATTCGTATGCCTTAATTTTCTTGAACTGTTCCTTTACATCTTCTTTAAACTCTTTGAATTCTTTGGTGAAGTTTATGCTTGTCCTGGAATAGAAATAGGACTGGGAGAGGGCGTACCACTGATCGTTCATATCGTTTATACTTATGTTGTGAGATCTAGATATATAGACTCATTTCGCTAGTTCTCAGTCAGATATGGAAAGAAAAGGTTGGAGTAAAAGAGAGGATGTGCAGGTTGGGTTGGCCCTAGAAATTGGATATAGCATAGATGGAATTAAATCAGGTGGGCACAGAGTACAATGTTGGTGTACAGGATGTATATCCTGGCCCAAACTTGGGGTTTTGGTGAAGATATGTGGGTTGTGGAAGGTGCTTGGAGGTGTAAGGATCAGGCAGACTCATCTGCCTAGACCCTGGAGAAGGGTATGAATGATCTGCCCAGTGGAGAGATTGGATATGCATCAGAGGGTCTYATAGGTTGGAGTCAGGAAGGGCAGGTCCTGGAAAAGCCTAGAGTTTGGTAAAGTTCAGGCAGGGGTGGCCAGACTATAYCCAAGGCACTAGTTGTRGGACCTGGACTAGATGTGAGGGGTTAGGGAGCATATGGCAGAGGGTATTAAGCAAGCACATCCAGCTTAACCCTGAAGGATGTTTTYGTTGTTGTTGTTTGCTTGCTTGCCTGAGACAGAGTCTCACTATGTAGCTCTGGCTGGTCTGGAACTCACTATGTAGACTAGGCTAGATTCAAATTCACAGAGATCCACCTCGCTCTGCCTCCAGAGTGTTCAGAGCAAAGGTGTGCAGCAGTGTGCCCAGCTCTTCACAGTTGTGTTTGTGTTTGTTTATGTGTTTGTTTGTTTGTTAATCACTAAAGGGTGCATTGGTTCTCATACTCCCCAGGCTTTTCTGTAAAGATGTAYAGCACATTTTAGGAATGAGATAAATGAGAAGAATTAGTCCTATTCAGTCTCAGACCAGTTGGATCAACTGTAGCCGGCACTGGGCAGTCGCCTCTGTCATCACATGCTGCGCATGAGGTGACCCAAGTCACCAAATATTTGTGGGGGCCTGTAGCATATAGCTTTATGAACATGTGTTAGGTCCAACACATTATCATATGTGTTTGCTTTTCTTTTCATTAATCTGTGGTAAGGATTCAGGCTCACAGAATGTGCTGTGGTAGCTCAGTCCATGTATACATGCAAAGTTCAGACCAGAGGATGAATCTTTCACTCTAGATACATCTATCTTGGAGTGGGGGGAGCATTCAAAGTCTTTTCTGCTAGCAATCAATCCTTATTTATTTGCTTGTTTCCTTTTATTTTATGTGTATAGATGATTTTACTTGCATGTATGCCTGTGYAACACATATGTGCAGAAACATCAGAGGCCAAACTTAGACATCAGTTGTCCTGGGATTGGAGCTACAGATGGKTGTAAGCGGCATATGGGTACTGAGACTAGATCATGGGTCCTGTGRAAGAGCAGCCAGGCCTCTTAGCTGCTGAGCCATTTCTCAACCCAAATTTTCTGCTAGCATTTTGAGAAGTAATTAATTGTTGCAACACYAGTTATTCTGCTGAGAAACAGAACACAATAAGAGATTCCTCCAACCCATCTGCACCCCATGACCCAGTCCCACCCCACCTTCCCAGCTTCTGGTGGCTACTATTTCACCTGCTTTGAAATAAACATGTTAATGATGAGAAACACTTGCRCATTACACCCACATCTAGGAAGCTGTTGAGTCATGCACCACCTTTTCAAATTCCCACAGCAAAAAAAAAGGTCCCCCTCAGACCACACCCTTTTCTA
>BDUI01000580.1:154232-170403 GCA_002335545.1 Apodemus speciosus | reverse complement strand
TTTGGAAAGGGAGTCCCCACATGGAAGCTCTGAGAAGTTGGGTGAAGTCTGGTTTTCACTGGAGTCCCCAAGATTCTAACATGGGAAGGTCTGTCAAGGAGAGGTACACACAGAGATTGGGACCAGTCAAGGAGCATAAGTGTGTTATCAGTCAGCAAAGGAAAGAGCCATCTAAGCCCTTTGACATCAGACATGGAGCCTCAGGATTTGGAGCTTGCCCTGCTGGCTTTCAGTCTTGCTTTGGTCCAGTATTTCCCCCACTGGGCTCATCTTCCTCCCTTTYAGAGCACTAATGCATATTCTTGGCCATTGTATGTTGGAAGTATGATATTTACCTCTTGATTTTACAGGGTGTTACAGTTAAGAGATTGTCTTGAGTCTCAGAAGAAATTTTGGACTTTTAAACTATATTAAGACTGAAATACTCTGAGGACTTCTGCAGTTGTGATTGATACATTTTGCATCATGATATGGCCACAAGCCTATGGGGGCCAGGGAGTGAAATGTGATGGTTTGAGTAAGAATGGCCCCCAGAGGCTCATATGTTTGATTATTTGGTCCCCAATTGGGGGAAATGCTGAGGAAGAATAAAGAGTTGTAGTCTTGTTGGGGAGAGGAGGTGTGGTGTTGAGGTAGGATTTGAGGTGTAAAAGACTCATGCCTTACCAGCACCCTCTTTGTCTTTGTCTTAGAGTTGTGGATCAAAATGCAAGCTCTCAGCTGTTCCTCTACTCTGCCATCATGGACTCTAACCCTCTGAAACTATAAACCAAATTCTAGTTCATACACCAGCCTTCTTTAATGAGCTGCCATGATATTTTACCACAGCAAAAGAAAAGTAAGATGGTAAACACACACACACACACACACACACACACACACACACACACTGCGCATTAATGAAAAACTTTTCCCAATTGTCCAGGGGACACAATAAGTGTCCATTCAGGACATTAGTCAACAGGAATTTTAAAAATTTGAAAGAATTCATATATTCTTCTGCACAAACTGCAAGTGATGACTTCTTGTGGGGAACACCAGCACTTAGTTGAGCCTTGGTTTTGTTCATGTTATGATTCAGAATTGCTTGAAATTGTTCATAGAGAGAAGCTGGGAGAATCAGCACCATCCTTCCAGTGTTTGGGTTCCTGAAGGTCTTCACACAATCCTGACTTGGCACCAGGTAGGGTCTTGGGTCAGGGCCAGAACCACGGTGATGGTGACATTTCTCGAGACAGAGAAGGTTCTCCTGAAGGCCCCCAGGCCTTAAGGTCCCTAACTGACATGTATTTGTTGAACTCAYTAATTCAAGGCATGTGATCTAGGTGCTGGTATGTTAATACATTCTTGTGTTAAGCAGAATGTCTGCATTTTAAAAGAAATGCTTTGGAGACCAAGGTCTAACAACACACAGAAATCTCCTGGTCAACATTCCAGGCTCTGAGGTAGATCTTCCAGCARAGAGGCCTGTTTCTCAATCAAGAGGTATGAGGGCGGGAGAAGCTTTTCTGGGAACATCTAGATCATAGGTGGCCCAGCTCTCATGCCTGCCTGTGTAAGCTGAGTCTCAGAACATCATTGTCTCCCGACCCTCTGTAGACTCGAGGAGGCCTTGGATACCATTCAAACCTCACACCTCAACACAATCCCCAAACCACTTCTGAGTCCTGAAGTGCCAAGGCGCTTATTAATGTAAAACTGAGAAATCACAATCAGGGCCAATTTCACTGGTACCTTAA
Organism: Apodemus speciosus; assembly: GCA_002335545.1. NCBI lineage: Eukaryota > Metazoa > Chordata > Mammalia > Rodentia > Muridae > Apodemus > Apodemus speciosus. The sequence goes on along the minus strand of BDUI01000580.1, from coordinate 168,664 downwards.
GGGTCCTAGGAGGAGCAGACCACCTATACCTAGGGGGCCACATGCCCTAGAAGGTCCCTGGGATCCATAAAGCTGCTTTTCCATAAGCATTTCCCGCTAAAGCATGAGAGCCTGTAGGCATTGTGTCCTCTGTGGCTATTCACATACTCAAGGTGTCTTAAAGGAACTGAGCCACTTTCCAGCTCAGTGTGTTATTAATAGCCGGAGACTATTTTCTCCCCATGCTCACGTGTGAAAGAGCAAGCAAAGGAGGGTGGGGAATTCTGTTTACTTGCATAGCAAGAGTTACTGCTTAACCAAGCGGCACTCAGCACGTTTGATAAGAGACCTGAAAGTAAGAAATGTATTTCTTTCCCCCTTGGAAGTTAGCAATTAACTTATGAAAAGCATAGAGATGTGCCAGGCTGATTCCACAAAGGTTCCAGAAGGAAACAGTTCCCTGCTGCTTGCCGCTGGTCAGAAGCTAGCTGTGGTTCACAGAGAACAAGGAAACCTTGCTCAGATGACTTCTCAGAAGGCAGCAGTCTTTCCGAGTAAAAGGCAGTTTATCTGTTGGATGGGAAGCATGTGGGAAGGGACAGCAAACCCGTGGCCATTCCTCCATTCAGAGGAACCTGAAAGACTGCTTTGTTCTGCATCAACAGCATTCCTCTGCACCTGCCTGGGGCTCACTGCTTACCTCAACTTTAGTCAGGCCCCTGAACCCTTCCCAGCAAGGCCTTCCGTGCACTTCCTTGTAGAATCTGGTTTTTGCAAGGACCCTCCTAAGTTTACCTTCACCTGAAGCCTGCAGTCACAAAACCACATCCACCTCGTTATCCCACTGACCTTGTCCCCATCTCCAGTCCCTCGGCATATCCCACCACTCAGGCCTTTCTCTAGCAAGAATCCTATTAGGCTGCCTACCATGATCTCCTCCTACCCCTAGTGTTTGCTCCTACTCTATTTGCATTGTGAGTCCATCCTGTTCCTTGGCATAAACACCCGTTTGCCCAAGCTGTGTTCAGAGTCGTAGTTCAGGTCTTCACTCTGGCATCCACCCCACCTCAACAGTCGGTGAATCCCGGTCGCACCAGTTTGCTGCCCAGCCTTTGTAGTTACCTACCACACACCGAGGTCCACAGAGACATCAGTGGACTGAGCTATGTTGAGTTTAAAAGGTAGAGGAGGGAGCAAGTCTCCTAAGGTGATTCGAGTCTTTAGCTGTGCCTCTATGGGTCATCGGGCATCCCTGAGACAAGCATTTTCCCCTGAAAGTCTACCTCACCTCTGGGGAAGGGAAAAGGGAATATCATGACATCTGGTGACATAACATGGGAAACAAAGATAAACATGAGACGGTTGTTGAAACTGCTCTCAGAGRTGATTATTTCCACTCACTTGGAAGAATGGCTTGTGGAAATGACAAAAACACGACTTAAGAAACAGAGCTAATGGCCAGGGGTACACAGTGCCCGCCCCAGTCTTTGCTGGCCTCAGCTAGCATGCAGTAGGATATGTGCCTTAAAGGACCTAACCTCTGCCTGGTCTGAGCCATTGCAAACTGTGCTCCTTCTCAAATATCCTTTCATGATTTTCTTCCCTCCCGTGTGTTTAAAACTGCCTTTTAGAGTCTGCTGTGTTATCTACGGGGGCTGTGACTCCCGAAATGTCGACATCATCTTTCGATCCGTTTTATTCATGTTGAGTATAAGGCTTTAATACGTAACATATTCATTGAGAAAACTGCTTTGTGAGACTGTTTGGAGGCCCCTCGGTCACAGAATTCTACCCCTCTGTTTGTCTAGGTGTGGCTCTTTGTTTCCACATTTATAAAGAGGGAAAAAAGGCTTTTTTTTTTTTTTTAAAGAAAGCAAGCTTGGTGTAAAGTCTGGGAAAAAAATCCCTCACTGCATCCAAAAAGATATCAATGGGCTGAAGGTAAAAGTCAGGAGCAAATAACAAAGTAATTGAAGGAGGAAAAGGACGTAAATCTGTAACCCAGCTTATCTGATGGCGAAGGTCGCTAAGCATCTTTTTCCGAGGTCTGTTTGGCTGCTCCTGCCCTATTCCTGTGTTCTCCTCCTCCTCCTCTCCCTCCATCTCTTCCTCTTCCTCCCCTCYCTTCACCTTCCTCCTCCTCCCTTCCCTGTTCTCCAACACAACTTGAGGAGAAACCAAGACATTTGGGAATATGAAGATGACATATCCTTGGCATTGATCTTGAGAAATCAGTCAACACCTTCTGTACAAAGACGCTCAGGCGCTCCACCACCACATACCCCTTCCCAGCTCAGCCTGCCCTGCGCAATGTGATGGACCTCTGTACATCCAGCCTGGCACCTGGCTTGGCTGCTCTCAGGAGTCCCAGTCCTGTCCCTTCCTTGACCCCTCTAACTCCCCTGGCCATTGCCTCTGCACCCCCCCCCAACCCCGGTCTAAGCTACTTTGCTGCTCTGAAGCTTGGCTTGTATTTCTTCCACTAAGTCCACCATCCTTGCCTTTCCCCCTTCCTGTGCTCATGCCCCTTTGTTCTTAGGTAATGTATTCAGGTGTGCCATCACAGTCTACCACCACCACCCTTGTAAATCAGCAAGAATATGGGCATTCCCTTACAGGTGCGACCTGGGCTTCCAGGGCTGCCCCAGCACAATCTGGGTCTCAAAATGGCCACACAACAACCCCCAAGCTTTGGCTGGCACCCACCATTGGGTGCAGGACCTCCCAACTTCTTTTTCAAACTCATTCTCTTTCAGGAAGTTCCGAGTCTTCCTCAGCAACCTATAGCATCTGCCCCTTTGCTTGCTCCAATTCCTGATCCTCAGACATCTCCTATGAGGATTGGGGAGCCCACTGARAAGCCTGCCACTCCCGCGACTACAGAAGAGGTACCTAGCTTTGTGCCACAGCKGGCCTGTATAGGCAATAGCAAATCACACTACAGCCATCCAGCGCCTCCTGTGGCAAGAGACACTGCTGCACCTGCTGGCCTCTAGGAGAATCACATTTTGCATCCCATCCCCACCGCCTCCTGCCTTTGCTGGAGCTCATCAGTGAAGCCCAGTGTGCAGCACTTTAGAGCCACATGGGGTTTTTCCAGTACTGAGCATTTCCAACTGTGCCAAGGCTCACTGAATGGACACTGGCCAAGGAACACTGAATGGCAGACACTTACCTAGGCCCAAAGACAGGTACCCTCTTGGTCTTTCCTTCAAACAGTCCCAACAGAATGATCATACAAGCCTTCTAGACAAACTTGGCCCCATCTGGATCCCCTGGAGAACTGTCACCTGTGTGGTAACTGAACTCCTTGCTGCCATGTTGTCCCTGTGTAGAGTGTGAGAAAGCTACAGCCCCTCCCTGTCTGTACTTCCTTCCCTCTCATATTGTGTATGCTTTAGTCCTGGTCCTTGGGACCGGAAGTGTTTCACATCGGAGCCTTACACTTATTTACCAATTTTATAATATTTTCAAAATACTGAGATAAGGACCTGAGTCTAAACATGAATTTCATTTATATTTCATATACATGTTAAACTTACAGCCTGAAGGTACTGTTATACAACAGTTTGAATAATTTTGTGCATGCATTTCCAGGCGTATCATTTTCTGGGTGTGGTGTTGTGTCAGCATTTATAATTTTTTTAGATTTGGGATGATTTCAGATTTAAAATTTTTGGTTGGGGATTCTTGTATTAGATTTTAAAATATGCTTCTAATCTTTAGCACAGCTGTTTTCTCAGAGAATGAGGATTAAGTTAAAAGTTAACATGGGCAATCTGGGGAGGACAGAAATGTTCTGGCACAGACTCTGGAGAGTGGCCCTGGCTCTTCCCTTGGCTGCTCATCACCTCAATGAGAGTACAAGTCCTGCCCACCACTTCCTGCATTGCTGGACTCCACTGGAGTCTCACCTAGAGAACACAGGGCCACTGACAGGGATCAGGGAACCGGGGGTAAGCAGAGAGAAAGACAGTCAATGCCCATTAAGTGTCACAAACCACTGGGTCCCTCCCACACACTGGCTAATCCATCCTCTCACAGCACCGAGTACAGTTACAGTTGAAGAAAAGGATGCCCAGACAGAGCAAACTTGTCCCAAGCCACACAGGTGACAAGTGATAGTAACAGTGTCAAGATTCTTGCTATGGTCTCCCTGGTTCCAAGTGCCAAGCACTTCACTTCACACTGGTTTATACAGTGTATAGATAGATCGCCCAGGAAAACGGAAATAACCCTAGAGACTTCCGAGATCGTGAAGGATGTTAGACGGTGGTTGCTAGTCTTAGTATGTTTGTTGTTGCTATAACAAAACACCTAAGGCTGGGGACTTTATTTTGAGGGAAGATTGACTTAGCTCACAATTTTTAAAAGGTCAGAGTACAAAATCAAGCAGTACCCCTGGTGACGGCCTCTTTGGCTGTGCCACCACCTAGCAGAAAAATAGAAAGGGAACTGACCCCATGCAGAATAAATCACAAAAGATAGGAAGGCAAAGAGGTTTGAGGGTTGGCTCATTGATTTTATAAAAATCCACAGCACTGCATAATCTTTTCTTATACTGTCACACACACANAGAGAGAGAGAGAGAGAGAGAGAGAGAGAGAGAGAGAGAGAGAGAGACAGAAACAGAGAGAGACAGAGAGAGAGACTGTCTAAACACCTCCCCCTAGGCTTCTTTTCTTTAAAGTCCCATTTCTTCTCCACATTACCTCATTGGGGACCAAATTTCCAACACAAGAACTTTGAGGGACATACTCAGACCATATCTATATGGATTATGGAATCAAATGTTGCCTAAAGGAAGGATGTCCCCCTCCTTACTGGGTCAATAAGGTGTATGCATCCATATCGGGCCTAAAGAACACACAGCCCCAAACAAAGCAAGCCATGGCTTCCCTTTTAAGTCTTTGACCCTGGTCATATTGCTAAGTCAGACCAGGTAACCTAGGAAAAGCCCTAGAAACCTCCACAAAATCAGTGCAATGTGTGAGTCTTGAGTAAATAGCCAATCCCTTGCACCTACCACAAGGGAAAAACCCAGGTTAATTTTCAAAATGCCTCTTGTTGGTAAGATCTTGAGGGGTAATCTTGCTGCCCCTGGCCCTGCTTATCCTGGCATGGATGCTTGGACCAGATCCTTCCCTGATGATTAGAATCTGACTCATTAGTCTCTGCTCCCATATCCAAAAGCCTAAAATACAATACGCTTGGACTTTTCACTAAACTGTTGATGTGATTCATTCCATCCTAAGTTTGTCGGGTGGTTCTCCATCTCAAATGCATTCGCTAAACAGGAAGATAAACAGTCGCCTGACTCATGGACCAAGGAGGGTATCTGAGGTTAGAAAATGTATGCACTTCGCTTTTCCTATTTACAAATATATAATCCACATAGTTAAATCACACTAACAATAATCTCAAAACTGCCCTATATTTAGTATTTTTCACATGTACTGAGTCTCTCTACAAGTAACTGATTCAGACACATGCAGAAAAAATACACTATTCTTCCTAGAGCTTCATTTTTGACATTGTATTTCTGAGGTGTTCAGTGACAAAATATAATCACACACCTCCCAGAATATTTCTAAATTTGAGACGAATTCCAGCTTCCTAAAAGTCAGGTTTCTTTAGCTCCCTTCTTCTGTCCAGAAGCCTTTCTCTATTAGTTATGCAATCAGTGTAACCTCATTCAGAGCAGGATGCTGCCAGCATCAGATAGGACACTTCACAGACTTCTGTTTTTCTCATATTAGTCCAATTTCTAATCCTCACTCAACCAGAGAGAGATAAAGAGATAGAAGGCACTGAAGAAAGACTCTATTAAGTTAAGCCCATTCAATTAGAGCATTACTGCAACCTCTAAGTTCTCGTTTAGCCCTCTCAGGGGGCCTTGCCAGGACTAACCCTACAACAAACAAGTATAGATCTTGTTGGAACTTTGCAAAAGGCTGGACTCAAATACCTGTTTAGCATAAGTTAAATTCCATGAGTGTCCTTGTTAAACATGGAATAATTCTCTACATAGATCCCGACCCTGATCTGAGGTTAGGAAGCAGGGGAATGTTTTCTTCATTTCCTTCCTCAATTTGAGTTAACCCTTCAACAGCAGAGATTACTGAGATGGAACTCAGCCTGCTGACTAAGAGCACAGCTTCTGTGCCACGTGTCATGGAGTGGAACTATAATCCCTGCACTTGGAAAGTAGAGGCAATGAGTATCAGGCGTTCAAGATCACGCTCTACTGCATAGTGAGCCTGAGCAGGGATAAAGATCATCTTGTCCCCAAAATAACAAACAGTCTAGGTTCTGGAGCTAGAACTCAGGTCAGAATTCTACCATGTAGCTAAGAGTTCCTATTTACTTAACACATCTGAGTCTGTTTCCTCCCTGACAGAATGGAGATGCTGTAGAATAAGTATCTACATCATAAGAAGGTAAACAGACTAGATGAATTAATGTTATTGAAACACTGGGTTTTTTTTAAATACTTGAAAATAAAGATAAAAAATTAAGTGCCAGCTTGGGCATAACTAATCTCCAGCCTTTAGGAAAGTCAGCACCCATTTAGGAATATGAAGAACTGTGTAGAGCATCCCTCACACGGCAAATCCCAGGACAGCAAACACAAGGTGTAACAGTGGAAAATTCCATACCATGACCTTTTTTTCTTGCACAAAATCAAAATAGTATACCCAACTATCTATGAGCTATGTGTATAAAGGCACACATAAAATATTTGGAGTTCAGACTTGAGTTCTACCCCCACGATATCTCATTATRTATGTGCAAATATTCCAAAAAGTTGAAAGATAAATSTAAAAACAAAACACTCCTAGACCCAAACCTTTCAGATAAAGGATGCTCAACCTTTACAAAGAAGCACATAACAACTATTAAATAATTATTGGCTTTTGATAGTGGCTATGGGTGTTTGGTGACAGTAGTGTTTACTCTGAAACAGACAAGAGCAATAAGGTCCTTTGAGCTGATAAGTTGAGCTAATATTTACCCGGTAAGTCATAAAGACCAAAGCTATTTTACTCTCAACAGTGGTTAGATTTAAACCCATATCAAAGCAGGAACATAATCCATCCTCCCGGCACTTCCACTTCTGAGTTTCAAATCTGAGCTATCATTTTCACCGCTTGGATGGAAGTGGTGAGCAAATAAGATATCTCTCCGTGTTTCTGTCTTGCACAAGACAAATGCCAATGTCTGATGCTGTTAAAAGTTAAACAGCAATGTGGACGATAAGTAATAAAGCTCTCACCTTGAACCTTTAAGTAAGTGTCAGGACTGGAAAGTCAGCAAGTCAATGGCAGCTTTAGTCTCTATTTTCTTAATGGTGAGGACCCAACCCATGGCCTCTCACATGCTAAGACGTACTTGACCATGGAGGCATACCCCCAGCCCTTCTAAACCTTTTAATAAATCAAAATGAGAAATGACCACCTGCCTGCTCCAGAGGATTTTATTATCACACTGGGCGACAAAGCAGGCTAACATTTTTGAGACAACCCGAGGGTGATATTCATGCCATATGGTCTGGAAACACAGTCCAGGAATGGAGTCATGTGAGAATTCTGAATGGTTGTGAGACAACGTTAAGAAAACAAGAGTCTTGTGACCTTATTTTCTTCAAAACACAGGATTGTTCTTGGAATGTTGCGTTTACTTCACCTGTTGCTATTCATCTGCTTCCATGGAAAAGCATGTTCTTGCACAGGTGCAGCTTGTTCTTGTGACTGTACACTTCACCTGGGTGACTCTTAGMATCCATATATGGTCTGACACGAGGAATAAAGTTGGCTGTTGTGTGAGACTTCAGTCTGCCTCATTATAGGCTCCATTCTCCTGAGCTCTAGAGTGGTGAACAACTGGCTCCCTGAATGGGGAACCTGAGGGTGGGCTGTGAGATTAGAGTGTGGACCTCAGGGAAGGAGGAGAGCAAAAATAATGGGGCAGAGACCAGGGAAGGCTTTGCAGGATATTAAGCGTGTGTGTTGCTCTTTCTTTTTCTCTTTTCTTTTTGAAAGAGAGGAGGAGCACAAGTATAATCCCTGACCTCCAGAAAAAGGAAATTTAGATAAAAGACGGGACACCATGTTCAATTTTGGGTCACTTGGGCATTCATTCAAACCGTTATTAAAATGTTTAAGGAAGATATTAATCATGAGGAAGAAATAGCTAAATGCTTAAATGAGTATAAACTGGGTGATCAAACCTTAAAATTAATGAGAGGCAAAAGAAAAAGGAGATTTTTCCCCATTCAAGCAAAACCAAAAGTAAAATGATACCACCTACCACTTGGCCAGCCGCCTCGCCCGGCTCCTTACTGGAACCCCCCTCAAATGTGCCTTCCCTGTGCCTGAAAATGACACTGAAGCATGATGTGAGGATTTGACAATCAATCCACTACTGAATTCTCTCTGCTTTTGATAAGGATTTAAGAGAGCCTTAGGAAAATTCTCAGTTTACAACCTAGGCAAGCTGGGGACAGGGAGGTATACATTTTCCAGTTTCTCCCTGGCCTCATAAGTTGCACTTGGTATTTCTAGTGCAATTTCAGCAAAATCAAAACGTTTACCTAATTATGAACTAACCAATGTATTTAAAACTCTAGAAGGAGAGGTAATATTGGGCAATCCTCACAGATTATCTTAGAGGCAAGAAAAAATCTCTAGCTATTTGAGTCAGGCTAAAGGAGGCATTTGTGTATTGAGTGGATCCTCAGCTGTCTCTAAACTTACTGAATTTCCCCACTTACTGTATATTGTCTTCTACAGTCATCATAGCACAAGGGGGTAAATCTTTGAAGTGGATTTCTTCACACCATAAGGTCCATAAAATACTAACTGCGTATCTTACTCTTCTTGTTCAATGAGTAAGTCAGGAAAGGATACAATGACAACAATTATATGGATTCGATCCTTGCTGTAATACATTACCCTTAACTAGCAATCCATTTTTTTAAGAGTGTTACAGAACTCTATGGATTTTTCAGATTTGATTGGTAGGTTCCTGTGGAAGGATCAGAATGATTCCTGGACTGAATTTGTGATTGCAAATATTGCCCAACCTCCCGTTCCACAAGCAGATACTAATTTTATTGATGGCTCACCTAATTATTTAAGGGGGRAATTCATGGTCCAAATATTAACCAATCTACTAATATTTCTTCTTTCCCCATCAGACCAACAGGCAGAATTGGCTGTTCTGATTCACCTATTGTGGTGAATTCATTAACCCTTAAATATGTTTCAGATTCTTCTTGTGTTGTAGGATCATTTCTAGCAATAGACCCATACTTTTGCACAGTATGGTTTTGATGGTTTTATCACAGAAGGAAATAAGCAAGTTGATATGTTAACCTGCCCTATTTTTACTTCCCCAGAAGAAAATTGGGAAGGGGTGTGGTATGCAACTGTTACTGCAGATGGATCCACTGAAACATTATGGATTCATCTGCTACTCACCCAGCTCTGGCCGGTCAGGGACACTGGTGGAGGAGGAGAAGTGGAAGTCACCATAAAGATAGCAAACCTCCAGAGAAGGGGTAAAAGAAGGCATAACCATATCATCAGAGCTCAAGTCTGCCTTCCTGGGGCCAAGTTAAGGCCCTCTGCACCAAGGGAGACTTTTACTAATGACTTTTTACTAATGACTCTGTGTTTATAATTGGACCTTGAGACTGTAAAAGACTGATTTATCTGAAGAAGAACTTTAATTTTTTTCCTTGGGATTTAAATCAYTTCCTATGTGCATAGGATATCAAAACATTTTATTCCCATTAAAGGCAAACATGGGCTTATATTCTAAAAGATACTAGAACCACTAATCCTAAGGGTCTCTTTTCAAGCTACTCTCTAGATTTTTCCCAGTCATTATAATAATGTGACTAACAGTACTGGACATAGTCTGGATCTCTCTTCTTACTGACAGAATATTACATACAATGCTTTCACTGTTCTAAAATTATTATGTTTATAATTTGCTTGCTTATAGGATACTCATGCATCAAATGACAACTAGATTTATCTACCAGGGCTCAAATGAAAATCACTCTGAATATCCTGCTAATAAAAAAGTTGAGGGGAGGTAGATGTTGGAGCACAGTCCAAGAACGTAGTTATGTGAGCATTCTGAGTGCTTGTGGAAAAAACTCCAAGACAATAAAACAAGAGTCTTGTGACTTTAGTTTCTTTGATACATAGAATTGCTCTTTGGATGGCGTTCATGCCCCCTCCCAAGTGTAGTGAATAAGTGTGAGTTTCCTTCAGCTGTTGTTATTCATAAGGCTCTGTGTCATCTGCAGCTTGTCCTTGTGACTGCACACTTTACTCGGGTGACTCTTCTTAGCCCTCAAAATATAAATTGTCTGATGCTCTCAATAAAGTTGGCTGTTGCATAAGACTTTTGTCTGCCTCATTTTTAGACCCTGCTCTCCCAGGTTCATATTGCCAATTGTAGAGGTCAACAATATGCGAGGCTTATTGGCTACTTTTCAGTTGCTGTGATAAAATTCCCTGACAAACATAGAGAAGAAAGAGTTTGTTTTGGCTTCTGGTGTCAGAGGGATACAGTCTGTCACAGCAGTGAAAGACATGGGAACTGGCAGGGTAAGTATGGGAACAGCAGGAAACTGGCTGATCACATTTTATCTGCACACCGGAAGCAAAGAGTGAAAACAGGAAGTAAGACCAGACTATAAAAGCTCAAAGGTGATAAAAGCTCAAGGGATGTGCTTCCTTCAGCCAGGCAGCACCTCTTAAAAGTTTGATAACCTAYCCAATCATCACCATCTGGGGACCAGATGTGAAAATACATGAGCCTGTGGGGTACGTTCCTTATTCAAACTTCAACATGAATCTTAACCATAGAGATAAACCTTAGCATGTCTAGAGGGTAAAGTTTTAAAGGGCTTCTAAATTGATTTTGATGGTAAACTAAGGAATTGTAGTTAGTAACATAGCCTTGCAAGCTGGTAGCAGCCTCTGCACCTGGGGCAAGCATCCACTGAGAGCTGGTACCTCCTTCTTCATAGACTCCTAGGACAAGCACTTGGGAACAGAAAGCCACTCTTGCCATTGATGTCAACACAGATGGGAATGCAAGTTGCATTTCAGATCCTGGAGCTACTACCCCAATGAGGCATAATATCAGAAAATCAGGAAACTGTTTTTGCAGTGAGGTTAGAATCTGGGCTACACTGTGGAATGCACAGGTGGAGTTAGCTCTAGGAAACACAGAGCAGTGCCAACGTGTACAGGGCTCAGGCATAATAACCTCATGGGGGTCACCTGCTTATGGGCAGAAATGCAAAGCAACTGGGTTCATTTTCCAGAGAAAAGAGGATGGAGAAGTTGGGGGAGGGCACACTCAACCCAAAATAGTCACAAGATTTGCAAAGTTCTTTGATGTCCTGCAATGTCATCTCAGGAAGGCTTCGACTTTATGGGTCACCTCCAGTCTATATCTCAAGAGGAAGCTAAAGGATCAAACATCTCAGTCCAGAGCAAGATAGGAACAGCAGACTGTTGAAAAGCAATAAAGTACCCAAGTCCAAAAACTAGGCAGCTGSTCCATCACCTAGAACAGTGCTCCTCAACCTGTGGGCTGCAACCCTTTTGGGGACCAAACAACCCTTTCACAGGGGTCACATATCAGATATCCTGCATATTAAATATTTACATTACAATTCATAACAGTAGCAAAATTACAGTTATGAAGTAGCAATAAAAATAATGTTACAGCTGGTGTCATCACAACATGAGGAACTGTATTAAAGGGTCACAGCACTATAAAGGTTGAGAACCACTGATCTAGAAGATGCTGGAAACAAAGGCTGGACATCACAGACACCTGTGCATTGCAAAACAGACCTGGCTAAGAGATAAGAGGAATGAGAACCCGGAAAATCTCCCTGGGAGATCCCTCTTGGACTTCCTGTGTTTCCACACCAAGTTGAGCAGTTTGAATGTTCTGTTGATTCCCTTTTTTAACTAATAAAACATTTCCTATTGGGGAATTGCCTGTTCATTTTGTTTAAATTTGTCAATGTTATACTGTCAGTCTCAAAGGTCCATTGAGAGAAGCAATCGGAACAGCCTTCCCCATCCATTCTCTGCCCCTACAGGGAGACACTTAGCAATCTCGTAACTGGTTATTTTCATATTTTCTTCCACATCGCTAAATAAATTCCCTATATTTCTACTTCCGATTTCTGCAATTACAGACAAAATCTAGTTGTTATCCCTCACCCAACATCTGCAACACACGTGTGCTTTTCCTTTCAACCATTTTGCCACTGCAGTTACATTGCAATCTGGGTCYGGGTGGGACTGGAGGATTTTGATATCAGTCCTCTGAAAACAAGACTCACAGAGGATGTAGTATACACTTCTCCTGCCTATGTTAATCCCACCTGTCTGTTTGATGATTTTACTATGTATATATCACTAATTCAATCTCAAATTCTCCCCTGCCCCACAACGCATTCAAATGCAACTCGGGCTATCTCCCTTACTGTTTGGTGTGTTGACCCATCGGGAATATGCTTGTTTTATATAGTATTTTCTTGTCTGTTTAGCAGTAGTGTAAGCAGAGCCAGGTGATTCTGTTCACTGTGCTCGCTTACGCAAAGGGACCAAGATACTTCACGCTGCTTCCAGTCATCTTTCCCTACCACAGGTTCATTCAGGGATGGGGACCTTGAAAACCACAATCCATAGAGGGGAGATTTGGCTGGCATTCATGTGAGAGGTTCATTCTTAGTATCTCTGATTTTATTTCCTTCTTTAAGCTAAAAGCATCTGAAAAGTCTCAAGAGCGTGAGCTTTGGCCCCCAAGGAGAGAGCCAAGCCCATGGTGACAGTACATCTAGCATCCAGCATTGGCTTTGCATCCTTTGCCCTTGAGCCTTTAACTGTTTGGGGAGGTGACCTTTATCTAGGATTCTGTAGGATGTGTCACATCACAGGTACCAAATGTGTGTATCTGCTGTCTTCCTTCCCACAATGACTGACATTTCATCAAAAATTACCGGGCGCATTGCATGCCCATTTCATAGTTGTAGTATTCACAACACCGAGGTGAGGGCACAGTACAAATGTCCATTGATGGATAATGAAAAATAAATGCAGTGGAATGTTGTTGAGTCTTAAAATAGAAGACAACCCTGTGGCATGCAACTACATAGGTGAATGTTTGAATATAATATAGCACAGTAACTCTCATAAACCAGATTCAAAAGGCAAATGCTATATGATTCATCTAGAAAGGACCTATTGAATCGATTAGCAGGAGGTAGAGTAGTAGTTTCCAAGGGTTTGAGGCAGCGGGTAGAGGGTGAGAAGTAGTTGTTTATGAGTATAGAGCTTCAGTTTCATAAGAAGTAAAAAAGTTCTGTAGATCTGTTGTGTAAGAGTATTCATATCCTTGACACCACAGAACTGTAAAAGGAAAAAAAATCACAATACACAATCAACATAAACTTGGAAGAATATAATTAACAGACAAGGACATTAAAACACTAGCTTAGCTGTGTTCTCTGTCATCAACACACTAGGGGAAAAAGATAAAACATACTTACAACTGGGAAATATTTTTTAAATGCTAAGTAAAGTCTAGAAGCACACCATGTTCTGTGAGAGGCAGACTGGCTTTGCGGTGTGTCTGACACTACAAGGGGAAAGTTGATGAACTGAGAGAGACAAGAAGTAAGTAAATAAGTAACCCAATGTGAAAGACACAAAGAAAAAGAACTTTTAAAATATTATAGGAATTTGTTAACAAGCTATAGGGAAGCTCCAAAGATTTATTCCACAGACGTGCAGAATGAGAACAGACAAAACGAAATGTTAAAAAGTAAAGGCTGAGCCACGGCTTGATGAAAAGCACGAGTGCACACATCRAAGACACTCAGCAAACCCCAACAGAGGGAACTCAGAGGAAAGCCTCGCCAGTGCGACTGGAGAGATTCCACTGCTCAGAACCAGTGAAACGGCCAGCGAAATACATCCATGACCTCCAGAGAATGGGGGAGAAAAATACATCGCATCCAGAGAGCAGGGGAGGACTGTAGATCTTCATCGGAATCCACAAGGCAGTGAGGCAACTTTTAAAGAAAAATGGACAACCTAGAATCCTATATTCAAATAGCTCTCCAAAGGGGAGAAAACAAAGACTTTTCAAACAAACCGAGAACTCCAGTATATATCTAAACTACAAGACTCAGTAAAGAACTTCCTTAGGGCTTGGGAGATAGCTCACATGGTAAAGTGTTTGCTTTGCAAACATGAGTACCTGAGTTTGATCCCCAGAATCCACCTTTAAAATAAAACAAGCAACGTGATGTGACTTTTGATTCCAACCCTAGGGAGGATATATGTGTGTGGGGGTGAGTATGAATGTATACATATATATGGATGGACACATATATTGTTTGG
>BDUI01000580.1:77879-88676 GCA_002335545.1 Apodemus speciosus | reverse complement strand
GACTCCCCGCAGCTGAGGCCTGGCCTCCCCCACCTGGTGCTCTGCGCTTTTGGAGTTTTCCAGCCTATCTGGCAGGAACAGGAACTATTCCTGGACAGCAGTTCTGTCTCAGGCCTCAGACGGTTTTCTAATATTTATACACTGATCAGTACGTAACCCCTTTCTAGACAGTAGTAACTAATCAAACATATTTATAAATTGCCAGACATTTGTCACGTTTCCTAATATAGTCCTTTGAGTGTGCTTAGAGCCATCGGGTGTGGTTCCCGAATAAGACAGCCTCATGACAAGCTGTCACATGTTTCTGGGATAAAAACAGTCACACAGGAATTCTGAAACTTAACTGCTGTTCTGAACTAAAAATATAGAGCTAATCATTACAAATTCCAAAAAGGTAAATGTTGACTTCATGTATGTTTCCTTTTGTCAGAGAAATATTACAACTCAAAGTCAAACCAAGAAGGTATTCCTCTAGAAACAATAGCACACAATGAATGGCCCAAAGAAGTTCCCCAATGGTCAAGACCATCATTCAGAACAGYTGCTTTAATGGGRCTGCTGGACTTTACACCACACTCCTAGCCAGGTCTTTGCCCAGGAGAGAAGTTGTACTTAGCATAAAAGAGAAGCAAAAATCATGATGGTTAGTTCATGACTCTTCCTTAGAAGGTTGGCACAGGCCAAGTACATGAGTGTGTATTTACATTGTACAGAAAATAAATGTGATAATTTTCTCTACTTTCATAATTCTGTAGTGTAAAGTAAGTGTGTGTGTGTGTATAAGTATGTATGTGTGGTGAGTTTGTGTGTGTACATATGTGAGAGTATATATGAGAGACGGTATGTGTGTTACTTGCTGAACAAAATAATTTTAACAAAAACTTTACTTAATTTGCATTCAAATATAAGCCATACATTGAATATAATATACATGTTGGATAGTAAGCTAAAAATTAAAACTTAATTATTGATGAATGTGTCAAATGTAATCAACAACAACAAAAAAAATCATTCTATTATCCAAGCTTCAATAAATGCTATTTGCTATTTATTTATTTATTTATTTATTCATTTATTTATTTATTATTAATGTGCATGAGGGACATAGGTAACAGGGAGAGAGAGGGAGAAATGGAGGGAGGGAGTGTGCCCTGTCCTTATGTATATATGTAAAGGTCAGAGGAAAACTCTATATAGTTGGTTCTCTCCTTCCACTTTTACATGGTATGGTGGTTTGAATAAGAATGGACCCCCCACCCCCGTAGGCTGATAGTTGAATGCTTGGTCCCCAGTTGGTGGAACTGCTTGGGAAGGATCAGGAGGTGTGGTCCTGTTGGAGGAGGTGTGGTCCTGATGGAGGAGGTGTGGTCCTGATGGAGGAGGTGTGGTCCTGATGGAGGAGGTGTGGTCCTGTTGGAGGAGGTGTGGTCCTGATGGAGGAGGTGTCGTCCTGTTGGAGGAGGTGTGGTCCTGATGGAGGAGGTGTATTACTGGGGATGACTTTTGAGGTTCCCAAAGACTTCTGCCATCCTCAGTGTGCTGTGCCCTCTCTGCCTCCTATGTGTAGATCATGATGTAATCTCTCAGCTGTTCCACTTCCAGAGCCTTTGGTCTCATGAACTCTAACCTCCCAATGAAACACTTTTTTTATAAGTCACCTTGGCTATGATGTTTTATCATAGCAATAAGGAAATAGCTAAGACACATGGGCTCCAGAGATCGAACTTAGGTCGCCAGGCTTACGGAGCAAGCACCCTTACCCGCTGAGCCCTCTCACCACCCCATATTTTGTGTTTTAATTTTCTTATAAACTGAGATTCTTATGTTTGAATATATATAATATGTTGTTATAATTATATTATTACATATAATATATAATATGGTTTGTTGAGACCAGCTTCTTAGGACACAAATGAATAAATGTGTTGGTCATTTTAAGTCACTAACCACTTGAATTTGACATTAGACTATACCTACAGGTACCTTTATCCATGTACTTCAACAGGGAGCTGTGCAGATATAATTTTCCTATTCAACAAGTCAATCATGGTGAAAATAAGCACTTTATACCTGCAATAAGAAAATGATGAGAACAGTAGAATTCGGCCTGCTTGTGTGGGAAATAAGAGAAAGAAACAGGAAGGGTTCGTTTAGGCATATTATACAAAATCTGAAGTTCTGTCTTTGAAGCAAGTAATCAGCAGTGATCTTGCTTCTAATTGTGTATCCACTTCCCAAAGGGTTACCATAGCCCTCATCCAACTTTAGATGACACTTCAGCTGCGGGCATGGTGCACGGTTTTACAAGAATTACCCACATACACGTCAGACTCACAACCCAACCAAGTCTATCATGAAAGACACAAAAGTTCCTTTTCTTGTCAATATGCCCTCTTTAGCCAAATTCAAGATCATAAAACTCTCCTTGGGGAATTGCAGAAACCATCCACCCCACTGTGCCCACTCTGTGCCCACTCTGTGCCCACTCTGCTTATTCTGTGATAGACACCTAAGCATGGCTACCCTTTCAGAGTTAGGCATAAGGAAGAGAGCCCCGAGGGTGTGAAAATCCATGGCGTACCTTCAACTGTAGAAGAAAATTTAAAAAGCTGATTAACCACTGCTTTGTAATTCTGGTGAAGACAGACAAAATGAGTGGTTTTGTTCCTAAAANCTCTCTGCCTCCTATGTGTAGATCATGATGTAATCTCTCAGCTGTTCCACTTCCAGAGCCTTTGGTCTCATGAACTCTAACCTCCCAATGAAACACTTTTTTTATAAGTCACCTTGGCTATGATGTTTTATCATAGCAATAAGGAAATAGCTAAGACACATGGGCTCCAGAGATCGAACTTAGGTCGCCAGGCTTACGGAGCAAGCACCCTTACCCGCTGAGCCCTCTCACCACCCCATATTTTGTGTTTTAATTTTCTTATAAACTGAGATTCTTATGTTTGAATATATATAATATGTTGTTATAATTATATTATTACATATAATATATAATATGGTTTGTTGAGACCAGCTTCTTAGGACACAAATGAATAAATGTGTTGGTCATTTTAAGTCACTAACCACTTGAATTTGACATTAGACTATACCTACAGGTACCTTTATCCATGTACTTCAACAGGGAGCTGTGCAGATATAATTTTCCTATTCAACAAGTCAATCATGGTGAAAATAAGCACTTTATACCTGCAATAAGAAAATGATGAGAACAGTAGAATTCGGCCTGCTTGTGTGGGAAATAAGAGAAAGAAACAGGAAGGGTTCGTTTAGGCATATTATACAAAATCTGAAGTTCTGTCTTTGAAGCAAGTAATCAGCAGTGATCTTGCTTCTAATTGTGTATCCACTTCCCAAAGGGTTACCATAGCCCTCATCCAACTTTAGATGACACTTCAGCTGCGGGCATGGTGCACGGTTTTACAAGAATTACCCACATACACGTCAGACTCACAACCCAACCAAGTCTATCATGAAAGACACAAAAGTTCCTTTTCTTGTCAATATGCCCTCTTTAGCCAAATTCAAGATCATAAAACTCTCCTTGGGGAATTGCAGAAACCATCCACCCCACTGTGCCCACTCTGTGCCCACTCTGTGCCCACTCTGCTTATTCTGTGATAGACACCTAAGCATGGCTACCCTTTCAGAGTTAGGCATAAGGAAGAGAGCCCCGAGGGTGTGAAAATCCATGGCGTACCTTCAACTGTAGAAGAAAATTTAAAAAGCTGATTAACCACTGCTTTGTAATTCTGGTGAAGACAGACAAAATGAGTGGTTTTGTTCCTAAAACCAAGCTGTGCAATTTCATGTCTCCAGTATTAGAGTCATGTATTACCCATTTATGATCTAGTGAGATGAGGCCTGCTCAAGCTTTGTCATTTCAGCTCCACAAGTTGTGGGGCTCTGACATCCTCAGAGAGCATCACAAATCTATATATAAGAAATTTCTGGAAGTCCATTGCCTTCTCCCTTTGGGACTCCCAAGGAGGGAAGAGTGGGGAACAGGATGGTCTGCTAATTTCTAGAGGAATTCAACTCCATGAAAGAACCCATCTTCCCAATATTCTGGACCATTCCATTTGAGGACAGCCTCTTCAAACGTCCTGAAGGAAGCAGCAGGGCTTAGACAGGGCTGCTCCTGAGTCGCCTTGTATCAATATAAATGAAATACTTCGTCGAAGAAGAGTGAGCTTCAGAAAGTAACTGATGTTGAGTCTGAATATGTGGACATCCCAATCTAATAATGGCCTAAGTGGGCAACACGTGTCTGATCATGAAGCAGAATCCACCTGAGCATTTATGAATCTGCTCAGGATGCTGTGCTTGGCTCCTTTATTGTTGGGGGATGAGTTCAGTTTAATTTTCATTTTTATTTATATGTATATCTTTGTTTCTGTCTCTGGCTCTCTGTGACTCTGTGTCTGTCTCTCATATGTGTGTGCATCCATGCACATGAATACATACATATACACATACACACACACATGCACGTGCATGCACGTGCATATGCAGCATGTGTGTAATTGGCGGCAGAGGCCAAAGACATGTAATATCTCCTGGACTTACAGTTACCGATGGTTGTGGACCACCCACCAAGGGCACTGAGAACCTAACTTGAGACTCTTAACCCCTAGGCCATGGGGGTTTTCTTAATTAATCTGTTTGTGTGTCTGTGTATATATGTGTGACCACACACATGCAACAGCATACTTCTGGAAGTCAGATGACAACTGGTGGAAGTTGGTTTTGTCCTTCAATCATGTGGGTCCCAGGGATCAAACTCAGGATGTCAGGCTTGGTAGCAAGATTCTTTTACCCACTGATCCATCTCACTGGCTCTCAAGGCTTTGGCCTTTGTATCTGTTTATTGTCTTTTCTGAATAGATATTTTGTGGGTGTGGTTTTTAGTTTGAGATTTTTTTTTTTTTTTTTTGAGACAAGGTCTCATGTTGTAGCCAAGACTATCCTGGAATTCACTGCATAGCTCAGGTTGGACTCTAACTCACTRACATCTTCCTGTTTCCACCTCAAGGACACTGGAATCACAGGTACAATCCAGCCATAACACCCAGCTTGTTTTTAACCTTTTCACCTCCTGCACCCCTTATGTCTTGCAGCTATTATCCAATGCATACTTAAAGAAGGAACTGAGTGGCTGAAAGATGAGTTTGTATTCTCCTGTTTTAAGACTGTTGCTGTATTCTTCCTATGATATTAAGCCAATGCAACGGGAAATTTTAAATGAGTAGTCATCAGTAAGGTTGGAGGAACTACCTTCATCTGGATAAAAGCTAGGCAAGTGAAAGAAAGAAAGAAAGAAAGAAAGAAAGAAAGAAAGAAAGAAAGAAAGAAAGAAAGAAAGAAGGAAGGAAGGAAGGAAGGAAGGAAGGAAGGAAAGAAAGAAAGAAAGAAAGAAAGAAAGAAAGAAAGAAAGAAAGAAAGAAAGAAAGAAAGAAGGAAAGAACAGACAAGTCACAGAGGCAGGGGTGGTCAGGTGCCAAAGCCAGGGCTCTTTTCGTCTTGAGGACACCACAGTCTTCCACAAGGTAGATGAATCCCAGTGAGACTCTAGCCAGCCCACCCTCCCAACAGACACACCTCTGTGACACGTGACACACGTGAAAATACAGTACCTCCCACTCAACCCTCACATTCCACCTGTGACCTTACCGTCTAGAGCCTTAGTCTGGATCACGTGTACTTTACAGTTCACAGCCCTGAGTCRTCCTTTTCCTGGGATTCACACCACACTACACCGTGGTGTCTTCTGAGTCAGTCTCTGTGGTGCCATCCATGATTTTTCTCTTTATCACTGCTGATCCCTCCACAGGATGGAGAGAGATGGGAGTGGGGGTAAAATGGAAGGGGGAAAATGGAGGGACAAAGAGTCTGTCAGCTGTCCGGTCCAGGGACATTTGGACTATCGCTTGCCTCTGAAAGAGCAATGCTAGCAGGCTCACAGACTAGGAGGAGCCCCTAGTCGTAGGCAGCAGAACTCACACAAAGCTGTCACTTTCAGCCCCATGCATATGTCTGGGCCAGAAGCCAGAGGCAGTGACCAGGTGGAGCCTACAAAATGTTTTGCAACATCGCAGTAAAACGGTTATGAAAAAGCCTGCCGAAATGTTTTAAAAAAATAGGGATCTGCAAGTTAAGATGGGAGCATTATCAATAAAGCTTGTCCTTCCCTGTGTGAGGAAGACAACCAGGCCTGGGTTCTAGATTCTCCTTACAYACCCTACGGTTTCAGCTCTCCAGCTCCTGCTCTCCATTTCTTCTGCCTAAGTCCGCCTCCAGCAACAAGAACCAAYCACAACCACAAACCTATTTAAAAAGATGTCAGGGAGTACAGGGGACAAAGGCCAACACCAACCTCTTTTTGCCGTTGGCTTTTCAGATATTCCTATTCACATATTCAGATATAAGTGTTCCTAATTTCAATTAAATTTTAAGAATTCTTTTCATAATCCAAGCTGAGACATTGAGGGAGAGCAAAGGGACTTCTCAGAATGTCCTTACTATTTAACCAAAATAGCCAGGAAGCCTTACCAACATCTGTCTGACCTGAGAGTGGGGCAGCACTGCCGTCTCGAGACCTGACAACCATGATGGTATATGAGAACTCTTCGGGCACTTACCGACACTTTCTTCCCGAAGAAAAATATGGCAGAATCTTTTTTTTTTTTTCAATTTCTGAAGCTTCTTGTCTAACAGAATTAGGCTGCATTATCAAACATTTTTCTAAAGACCTAAGGACACGCACAGAAGCGTACTAGAAGGTTTGTTGTTTTGTTTATTAAGTGGGGGAGGGGTTGTAAATCTTGGTTTTGAGATTCTATTCTGACATTTTTAACCAAACTTCTGTGATCAGGGTCCATTTTCTACAAGCCTGAATCACTGGATCTTGGGTGTGTAGTTATAATCATCCCCCATTCCACGCTGCAGATGTGTAGACCACACAGGCACACACACACTGGAGGGGGCCTTGGTGGCTCACACATCCTTTGAATTCAGCTGGCACTTTGCCCCACCATCATCACTTCATTGCTCTTATGTGCACGTRACCACAGACTGTGCATCTAAATTTGGCACATTTCAAGGTCAACTGATGCAGCAAACAGACTCTGAGCCACTGCCCATTTGTCCATCAACAAAAAAACAAAAAACAAAAAACAAAAACAAAAAAAAAAAAACAAAAATCTGTGCAAACACACCACCTGTGCTCGCTCCACATTTGTAAATCTTCATCCCAGAAGATCCCTAGCTGTTTCACTGAATGCTCACAGGAGGAGGAGGGAAAAAGTGAATGTGTTGTTCCTCCACACCCTCCACGCTCCCCCAGCCCTTCAGCTCATTTTCATAAATGCTATAAAGACGGAGGCTGCGTTTTACCTTCCGCTGGCTCACACAGGCAAAGAGTGAAGCACCTCCCAAATGGACATCGAGTAAAAACTACCAGTTTTCCAAAGTCTGTAATTATGTATTTACACAACGTACATAATCCTGTATGTATTTACATTYGATTACAGATTATCAAGTAAGTGACACAATATTGCGGTGTTAATGAGATAAAATAGGGAAAATACCACCGACTGAAGCCATTTCTTTTTTTAATCTACAAAACAGGACCTGGCAGGGCAGGTTCCAACACTGACCTGGCATGTCCTTCAACACTGCTTGGGGACATTTGCATGACAGATGGGAAGGTGGTTCAGTCCACCCTGGCTAAGTCTTTGACCATGATGCCAGTGTTGGCACCAAGAAGAGAGTGGTTTGGCTATCTGAGCATCTGCTTCTGAGCTGGAATCCCCCAGCCCACAGTGGCGTGGGGCTGCCGGCCAACAGGCTTTGCGCCTCTTGGAGCAGGAACTGAACCTGATGCAGACCCAAGAGTTGGGAATAATCCATCCACTTCCCAGGGTGATATACAGAAACCCTGAGCCATCCTCTCTCCCAGAATGCCTATTTACATAAGTAGCATACATCAATATTTATTTATTTACAGACCATTACAGTTTATTGTACTGGTTACCAAAAGCAGACAACATTTTGCTTTTCAGGAAATGAAAAAAAAAGAACCAAACAAAGTCCAAAAATAGACATTAAAGTAGCATTTTCTGGGAATATATGAAATTTTTAGTTTTTGTGCAATTCTTTTTTATTCTTCTGGGCTGATTTTCTGGAGTCCCTACTACTTTATGATTATTATTGGCTGTCTCCTAAAACCGGTTTCTTCAGATATTACGGCTATGATGTCCTAGCAACCTAATTCTTTCCTGTGGCCAAATGTTGACTCTTCATCAGCCAAAAAATAAAATAAATGCTTTTGRATAAATGGAAATCTGAGTATGTGTACATTTTAGCAGCAAAGTGTTAAGTAACAAATAAAAACACTGCTCAAAATTCACGGCAGCTCCTGTTTAGAAAGTGAAAGGGGGAATCCAAAGAACACACACAAGGAGTACGTTCTGATCCTTATCCTACTGTTTCACAGAGCGTCTGGCTCCTCTCTCTGTGACATCTTTCAGTTCCAAATACAAGCTCCTCCCTAATGTTCATCAGCACGGAACACCATCACATGCTCCAGCCTGGGCCGTAAGAGGGCTATGTAATTTGTCCAGGACAGGAAGGCAGGCATTTTCTAGACCACGACAGCTATCGCTCACCAGGGACGTGCTTTCGTTTCCCAYCGAGAATGTGCACCSAAGCAAAACAAAGCCAGAATATTGCATCTTAAAATTAGCTGCACAAACTCAAACATATTTTTTAGCTGTCACTTTCAATTTTCCCACATTAACTGGCTAGAAAGTGAGAACATGTTATAGATTTCTTTTCTTAAATATTGCTTCAAGAATTTGGCTCTTTTCACCTTAGTATATAGTGAGAGAGACATGGCCTCCCTCACACAATGGGAGAATTTTGGCTATCAAACTAACATGTATTCTTGAGCTTTTCAGCATATAATGTTAATAAAAGGTTTTGTAAACAATGTCCTACTTAGTACCTACTTCTCTGAGCACTGCTGTAGACCGATTCAGAAATAAAGCACAGGCAATGAGTACAGTACCCCTCTCGTGTCATTACTGATAAAGATTTATTAGTTTCATGTTGCCAGCTTTACTTGAAGGGTACTAGCCCCATGTAATTATGACAGTTCACACCAAATGCAACCTCCATAAAAGATGTTATAGTGAGCCCTAGGGTCCGTGTATAATATAGCCAAGACACAAATAAAACGTTTACAAGAATGATCCTGTTCATCTGATTTTTGCCTCAGGAAAAGAAAATGAAGAGAAGAAAAGAAAGAAGAGGAGGAGGAGGAGCTATGTAAACAGCTTTTCCTCTCCCTTGGGAACTTTTAATCAGTGGCATGTTTGACGTTAGCCCTGTTGTCACGGAAGTGGGCTGAAATTTAGAAATCATAGTCATTGCTTAGCTTTGGTACAYTCTGCAATAGATTAAAACAAGTAAGACAYACACCAACCCTCAYATGTTCCAACCGCCCRGTTACACTGAGAGACTTGAGTTACGAGAGAGGAAAATTACAGACACGAAAKGAAGGGTTGAAACCCAGTTTATCTTTAATCCTCTGGGATAAGCTATGAAACAAGCAGTCTGAAGAGTGAATCCTCAGTGTCATGAGCGATGTGCAGGAGTTTACAATAATATGGGCACAAAATAGGTTGCCGCCGTTAGTGCATTAGGCTGTGAGAATCTCTCGTACACCTGCTTGCATGAAGTCACCACAGGGTCACAGCAGACTGCCATTTAACGCCTACAGAGCCTAAAGCTTCCAACATGCCTATCTGGCCTGTACATATTTCATTAAAAATAAACTCTATATAATAAATAAATATATAAAATAAATAAAATGTTGCCTTTGGAATTTCTATAAATAAATTTAACCTTTTTTTCTTTTTTTCCTTGTTTTTTTCTTTTTCTTTTCTTTTTTCTTTCTTTATTCTTTTTCTTTTAAACTAAGAGGTCTTTGCTTTAAATTCACTGGGCTATGATGCCAGYGAGAATGAACTGATAGTCTTTTTAAGTGAGGCTGCTCTCTCCACGCCTGTGGAAAGGCAGTGTTCCCTTGAGCAGGCCACCAGCCAAAAATCCTGATGAGTTGAAGTGTGGCGGCTGTGCTGATATAGGATGAAGTTCAACTGATCAAAAATGTAAAAGCGTGTCTATTTCCCAGCATGCATCAGGCCGTTGTCCTCATGGCGCGCTGCAGTCCCCCTCCACTCACTTCTGCACTCGTACCCTCTCCCGCAGCCTCTCCCCCTGCTTTCGCAATAAATCAAGCAAGTGGCCCTAGGCAGCCCTCCAGGAGGACCAGCCAGGAAGTGCAGAGCAAATTGGCAAGTCCTCATCCAAGCTTCCATCATACATATGCATGCGACAAAGTTTGGCAACAGTGGAGCCGAGGTGACGGCACTGCTAATCAATAAGAACCCACCGCATGAAAGCATTTATAGTGGTTATGTTTTAAGGGCTCAAGTGAAGACACTGTCTTTGTCAACTTTGGCTTAGAATATCCTTATATAGTTCAGGTACTTTGTCAGGGTCCACTGGTCTAGGTAAAAAATGTGTAAATTTCTGGTGCCGTTTAGTCCTGGTCCCTTCTCTTGGAGTCCCATCCTTATTTAATGCAACATAGTATCTCCTTCCGGTGTCCACATGTTTATACAGGTTGGAAGAATAGGTGTTGTACCAGTTCTCTTCAAACTGTTCTCTGAACACACACTCCTGTGTTAGTTTTTCCTGTTAAAAAAAGAAGAAGAAGAA